>JADDOH010007122.1:0-41553 GCA_016648135.1 Agrypnia vestita
CCCATAATAATTAACACCTCGAACCCCCCCTCCCCTCACCTACCCTCCCCCCCCCTCCCCTCACCTACCCCCTCAACCGCCCCTTCACCGTAACATATTTGCTTGTTTCAACTTTTAAGATTACACAATAATCCTAATGAAGAGAACATTGTTCTCGAAACATGTAGATTTTTTAATCTAATATAGTGGTGAAAACAAAGTAATTTGTGTTTTATTTTAATAATAATGTCACCACAAAGTTCAAGCCTTCATACAGAAGAAGAAAACATATTCTTCGAACAGTTAAGTTTTAATAATTTAAGGCTCCAGGCCACGGTTCGTGCGCAGTGCGAGGGTGTATTTTTCGTAATTATTTTCGAGCAAATGATACATGGAATTTTTTTATTGATACGCATAGTCAATATATACATATAGAAGACTGAAAAAATATTTGTAGGTACCTACTCGAATCTAAAGTACCTATAGTTTGCGGTGTAGGTACTCTGCTTTCAAGAGGACACTCCGACGAAATTGCTGCTCGCGGGTTGATAGCGATTAAGCCATACGGTTCGTTTGAAAAATTAGTATGGTAGTGTGTTTTAAAAATATGGAACTTGAAGATTGATAACTTTCCGTACAAAAATTAGACACAAATTTCAATAGAGGCCATGAGAAAGATTGCTCGTCGCCGGTAAATTTCGCTAACCCAGCACTGTAACGTTTTCAAAAAGCGTTTGTGTCGCTTTATATTGGAGATTGAAATTGTAAGAATAATTTGAGTCATCACTCTTTCAAAAATTTCAACGATTGTCTGAATTATAGTAATTTGTAGGTGAATAATTTATTTTACGTTTTTCTCCTTTTTCAGACTGATACGATGGAGAAAATATCTCGAAAACTATTCGGCCGATGTTCAAATTTGTTGCACAAATTTTACTGATAACATTTTCTGCGACAAAACTAGATTTTTCAAAAATAAAATGCGGCGTTTGCTTAATATGAATTTCTAACACCAATTTTTCCAGTAAAAAGGGAAAATTATTTTCAAATTGATCTCGTTTGCGCAAAAAAATCTTATTTTTATCGATATGTTCCATTATAGACATTACACCATTTAACAAGAAAAAAATTAACTTTTAAATTTCACCCACACCCTGGCGACATCATTATCTCCGCCGCTGCGCGCGTGACGGAGGAACTTTGCAGGACAGCACGTAACTCCGCCATTTTGAAATTTTCAAAATAGTTGGTCAATGAAAATTATTAACCAATGACAATAAAACGAATGTAGGTCATATAAAAGCAAAGGCGGCAATATTAAAAATAAATTAATGCAATCACCGAGGATTACTAATTTTTAATGTACTGAATTCAAAATTTTATAGGAAACACAGAAAAATGATTTTGTAAGAGATAGATACATAAAACATAGAATGCAATATATTTAAAATTAGTAATCCCCGATGAATGCATTCAAAACATATTTTTATATATTTTTGTGTATTGCTGCCTTTGCTTTTATACCCCAAATATGTGCTATAATTACGTCAATTAAAAAAAAGTATTTATTGTTGCCTCAAGGTGTGGGCCTTAAGGAATCTTAACGGTATAATTTGAAATCATTTTAATTGATTTGTATCAAAGCGAATGAATTTTCTATATCCGATATGAGTTATTTTAAAGACTGTCAGACGTTTAAGAGATAGCAGAGCCGACCCCAACAGCCTACCTAGTTGTTGGGACAGTGCAAGGAAGAAGAAGACGAAATGACAAGTCAGAAATATTACAACTAAATATGCTATGTACTTATGCAAGAAAATGGAAAAGAAACGTGCCGACAAGCTGTACAAGGCTCGGCACGATCTGTAACAATAGAAAATACGTATAAATTTAATTTAAAAAAAATCAGGAAGTTGCTTATCCCTACATCACTATTAATGTAAGAACATTTTAGAATTTTTTTAGAATTCAGGGAGAAATCTACCTAATGTGAAGAATAGCGAACTATAGCTAGACCGCATTCAAAAGAATGTGCGCAGAAAATATGTGTGTTGTTACGGTGCAAAAAATGAACACAAAATAAGTTTTTACTTCCTTTCTTTTAACTCGTGGCGTCTGCTTGCTTGTTTGCTTGACGAAAAAACTTTGGATCGATTTTTAACCCTTTTACCGTGATCCAATCGAGCTGAAACTTTGCAAGTAGACTCGTGGCGACGATCAAGAAGATCTATCAAATTTTCGTTGAAAAAATATAATAATTATAATATAATTTTCTATTTTTCAAATTTTTAATGGTCTTTTCATATAATTCAGTAAGTTGTACGGAGATCCCGACGCATACAGTAGACACGAAACCCGAAAATGAGAAATGGAGTATTGTAAACTTGTTTTTTTATGGGTTACTTTTTTCTAGAAAGTAAGTAACCTTTTTTAAAGTAAAAAATATATATTTATGTGGAAAATCATATCGAGGCTTGCAATACGGCCTTGCCAGGCAACTTTCCTCCGCTTTTTTTTACCGGACAAAGCTAGCTCTTTTTATTGTGGTCGACCTATAGCTCTGTTAATAATGCGCAACAGCAGTTTTCCGTTGAACAAATTTTTTATTTTTTTCCTAAAACGGCGCCCCCGACCGCGCGCCCGGTGCGGCCGCCCCGGTGCGGGCCCCCCCGATGGGCCCGATGCGGCCCCGGGCGGCCGGTGCAGCCGCGGGCAGTGCAGTCCGCGGCCGGACGGGCCCGCCGGCATCTTGGCACGCGGCCATCTGTATCTATTGATCTTCGCTTAAAGCTCTCCAGAGGCGCTGCTCGGTCGGGGCCGCTCGGCCGCCTCCGCCGCCGCTCGGCTTCCGCGGGGTGCGTTCGGCCGCGTCGGCCGCCTGATGCGCGACTCCGACGCGTTCAGGTGCACCCCCATCGGCGGATGAAGATGCGAAACTTTTGAACAATGGATAATCATTCAAATAATTAAAATAAAAAATAAAAAACCATACGTAGAAGAAAATGTTAAAAACCTTGCAAAAATATGTACCAACAACTATGTTCTATTTTTTTTTTAAATAAGAAGCGAACACGGAATACATCAATATTCTTACTATTTTCAAACTAAACTAAACGCTTTTTCTACGAAAATAGGACTAACTTGACAGTCTGGAGTGAGGTTCGAACCAGCGACCTTTGGATCACGTGGCGAGTGTCCTAACCACAAGACCAACAAGCTATTGTTCTACATTATTTTATGGCACGGACACTAATCCGAGAATTAAGAATGTTACGAGTGAAGAATTTTGAGGAAAGCTAAGACATATTATGAAAGGAATAAAGTAAAGTCTCAACCAACTCATCATCCAGGGGAAAATCAGTGGTAAAAGAAACGCAGGAAGACGCCGCATCTTGCACTGGTACCAGCGTATTTCTACTGAGTCGTAAAATCAAGAAGAACTACACACATTCGAGTCCCACGAACAATCTAGAAGATTTTAGAGAGAACTAGAACACGCGGTAAAATACCAGAGCATTCAAGAAGAAAAAAACACTTCTTATAAATCGCTTAGCACGGTGCGCGCGGCCAGTCCCTGTCTGACACAAGGCGATGTCATAGAAAGCGAGTGGATGATCCTCGGGAACATATTCTAGTAGCGAATCAGCGCGATAGAAACGGCTTAAACGAAGCGTTTCACAGAGAAGTGGAATATTCTCGAGTGACGATTTAGGTTTAAATTGTTTAAAGTGTTTCGTTTCGTCTGCCGCCGCCGCAAATTAGTGAAAATTTATTCACACTTCAATCACGCGACAGCACGCACTGAACACAGCAGCTTCTCGTGGTCGGGTGGGAATCTTTCCTCGCGCACATCAACCCACGTAGCATTTCTATAGAAATCTTAATACGGTATAAATACCATCGTCTAGTCTCGAAAACTTTTCGCTCGGGCGGGCGAATTAAACATTTTTTCGCATTTTCGCGATACTTGTTATTTTTTCTCGGTAAGAGTGTAGTTAGGACGAGGGCAGACGCGGGGAGTGGCGGGGGAGAGGGGCGGGGAAGACATAAATCTGTCGCTCACAAAAAGTTGCTCACAAAACAAATGTCGCGTTATGGGGGTAATTGGGATTAAGTGGCACAGTGGTCGAAATTGAGTTATGTACGGTACAAGGGATATTTTCATACGAGTGTATGGATATATGAACAAGTTCGAAATAAGTTTTTGCGTTATTTATAGCTACACGCGCACAACAGGATAATGTCCAACATTGTACGATGGGCATTATAACACCTCCGGTATGGAATCGTTGAGTGGGGAGGAGCGTATAACAACATAATAAACTCGGTTAAAGTAGTACAAAGAACAATAATTAAAGTAATTAAAAAAAAATCTACAAAATTCTATCAAAAATCTTTCAAAATTCAATGTAAAAAAAGTAACCCATGAAAACCAAGTTTTTATTATACTCCCTTTCTTTGTAAAATATAACAACAATTAAAGACGAATTAAAACGTATTACATAACACTAAACTTACAGTAATTTAGTATATTTCTAAAATGTCACATGTTTTGAGCTTTGATAAGACACTTCGTGCTTTGAAAATTAAATTTAAAAAACATTTGTCATTCAATTTAGATTTTCGACATTCGTAGTGAAGTACCCATTATGCATACCGACGGAGTAATTCAAATTTAGAAAATACTCCGCGACTTTATCGGGCCGCCGTAATCAAACTTTTCTAATGACTCCAATTTGAAAAAACCAATAAAATTTCTAGAAATCAGAAATTATACTATAATTATTAATTTTTTTAACGAAAATTTGATAGATCTTCTTGATCGTTGCCACGAGTCTACTTGCCAAGTTTCAGCTCGATTGGATCACGGGAAAAGGGTCAAAAATCGATCCAAAATTTTTGTTGATGGCAAGCAAGCAGACGCCACGAGTTAATATAAAGGGAGTAACAAAATAGAGTATTTATAAAAATATTTCATTATTCAAATGGTGAAAGAACACAACATTCAACAATTAGAAACAAGCATATCTTTAAGATATCGAAATAATGTCTTTTATCCGTTTGTTTGTACATTCCCAGCGGTCAAAAATAAATATCACCTTTTCACGCTTACGAGAGCTCAGGTTATTAGATTTAATTTGAAATTATTTTATAAGAGTTAACACTTTTAAACACAACGGAAATAAAATGGAACGAAAAATTCGTATTACAAAACAAAAACTTCATGAAATGAGCACCCAATCTTACAAATAATCCAACGAAACTAGATGAAAAAACTCTTGTTATGCTGTGAAACAAGTAACAATTGACAACTTGAGAACTCAACAAATCCATTGATTCAATGTTAGGGGAATCCCCGATAATATAGTGTGTAGGTGTGTTCGGATACACGGTGCATAACCAAACCGCAATTTGCGTTGCGTTCAGTTATAAATAGTTTGTTTTTAATATTCGTGATTATATTCAGCGAATACGAATACTCGGTAAATACCGACTATTCGGCGAATGTGAATATTCGTATTCGCATTCGTTGCATCACTTATATATATGAATATATTTTTTTTTAAATATGCGCCACGAAGATTGCAATTACCGGGTCGCTTATAGACTAGGAGCCAGCGACCTCCAGACTTACGTTATAGTAACAAACCTGAAATATTTTCTCTACATGTACACTGTACTAGGTGAGAAGGTTTGGTTATTATGACATTTGAGTTCGGGGGATTTCGGCAAAAGGAATTTAACAATCATGTTATTTTCGAAATATGACGGAGAGTCTCATTAAAAAATAAATAAAAAATAATGAATTTATTTATCATTTATGGTTTTCGTGTTTAGTTTCTAGAACTCCGTGTTTATTTTTAAAGATATTTGAAATAAATTAAATTTGAACCACTTGAGTTCTGCGTGTTTAAATATGACAGCTGTTTCGGCTCACTAGGCCATTATCAAACAGTATGTATAGCACGTAAAATCGACTTGTATGATTTTAGTACCTCTTCCCCTGCTTACTTTGTAATATTATTGAAAAAAAAGGAAATCTCACATCAATCAGCCATTAGAGGCCCACAAAGTGGTGCAATTTTCTTCATTTATAAAACATCGTAGGTTTGGTAATTTATTAATTGACTAAATCATTTAGCATGTATAATTTTTATAAGATATCTGTATTTAAAATATATGTAACCTGATGAATAAATTATAAAATGTTATGTTTTCATACAAAAATATGATGAGAAGATATAATAAAAAATTATGAAGTTTGTTCACTTTGCCGGACGATATATTTTTATTAATTTTTATTATGTTTGTGAAGAGTGCTCGATGATATGGGAATTCAAAGCAAGGTGGAGGACTTATATTATGGACCTGGAATCGATGATTTTATGTAAGTTGAAAAATTTCACGATTTATTCATTACTCAATTTTCAAACACGTTTTACTCGAAACCATGTATTAAAAATCGGTAACCAATATATCTCGGCAACCACTGAACCGATCAACTTAAAATTTCTAATGGTTATTCCATACATAAATATGGAGTCTTTGTCGCAGGATTTTTTTTAAGTGACCTAGTTTTTTTTATCGATGTCGATATAATAAACCCAAATTTTCCCCTAAAAAACGCCCGCCATTTTGTCGAAAATCGATATTTTCAAAAACTTTTACGTCAAAGACTTAATTATAGTGTCAATTTTGATAATCCTTTTGTTTTTTTTATTTGATGATTACAGATTAAATGGGAGTGGTCAACGCGGAAGTGACCTTTTTTTTCGGCAGTCGACAGAACCCAAAAATTTCCCGCCAATGTTGTATATTTTTTAGTAATTTTTTTTAACATATTTGTAAAAATATGTACTTTTATGCAAAAGTGATACCAAAACCTACATTCATATAGGTTTCCTTAAAGAAACTTACCCATAAAAAACAAGCTTTTATTATACCTACTCCCTTTCTCATTTACTAGTGGAAACAGGTTTGGTGCTTAACCTACGCATCGGGCTCAAGTCGGGCGACGCTACGAAAGCGAGTAAAAAAAAATTTCGAAAAATTCAAATTTTTTTTTTAAAAAAAAAATAGAGATGTGAACACGGAATACGTGTCACATCAATATTCTTACTATTTTCAAACTAAGCTAAACGCTTGTGCTATGAAAATAGGACTAACTTGCTAGTCTAGAGTGAGGTTCGAACCCGCGACCTTTGGATCACGAGGCCAGTGTCCTAACCACAGGACCAACAAGCTACTAATTATACTATAATTATTAATTTTTTTAAACGAAAATTTGTTAGATCATTTTTATCGTCGCCACGAGTCTGTCTGCAAAGTTTCAGCTCGATTGGATCACGGGAAAAGGGTTAAAAATCGATCCAAAGTTTTTTCGAGAGACAAGCAAGCAAGCAGACGCCACGAATAAAAAAGAAAAATTAAAAAGTAAAACAAAAATTGCCTTTTTTCGCGCTTCGTAGGTAGGTACTCCCCTTTAAGCAGACAGGAGGATTAATTTGAATCCACGCCACGTTCAATTTGAGAACGCGAGTCAACAGATTCGCGCTTCGCCGACAGATCGCCGATGCGATATAAACAACAAAAAAATAACGATCACCTCGGAAAACGAGACCTCGAGATAATTTCCGTCGGGTAATACAATGAGAAGGTTCGACCCGGCGACCCTGACAAATCACCCGCGCGACAGTTTGACCTTTTGGCAGTGAAAATGGGGCGCGCGACCTCCAGGGCGGCTCTGATGAGGCGATCGTAATTTCTAAAAAGTTCCGGCGGGGGGACTTTCGGGCGGCGGTAATGGCCGGGACGCATAAAAACTTTACGCTTCGGCCCGAATTACGAGACCTCCGACGCCGGTTCCGGATTTTAAAAAAATCAACAAAGCGTGTTACTCGGAATATTTTGAGCACGTTAAAATTTTTCAAGAGACAAGAGGAATAACTAGCTGGGGTCTAACTTGCAAAACTAATATTAGAAAAATTCAAAATATTCAAAATTCGGCTATAAAATTAATAAATAAAGAAAGTGCTACTAAAGATATACAGGAACTCTTCAAGAAACAAGGCTCTATGCCAATTAATGCTATCTTGTGGTACAAATTAATTACACGATATCATGAAGATGGGACATATAAGAATAGATTGATTCATAAACATAGTACCAGATTTACGGTTAAAGAAGGACTACGAATACCGAAGGTCATAAATAAATATGGACAAAGAACATTAAAATATGTCATACCAAAAATATTAAATAAAATCCCATGTCGTGTCAAAA
The DNA here is from genome assembly GCA_016648135.1 of Agrypnia vestita. Lineage (NCBI taxonomy): Eukaryota > Metazoa > Arthropoda > Insecta > Trichoptera > Phryganeidae > Agrypnia > Agrypnia vestita. The sequence continues at coordinate 8,263 of JADDOH010007122.1, forward strand.
TGGATATTAATAAAAAAGGGCAAAATACAGAATTAATGAATATGTTATTAAATAAAAGAGACTTATTTTGATTTTGGTAATATTTGTATTTTTTCTTGTATTGTTGTATAGTATTGTTGATTTGTATTTGAGTTTACAAGATTTATTGTAATTAATTAATATGAATGTATTTCTGGTAATTACAATTTATTTATATACATGTACTGATGCACCTACAGACAAATATCAATGTGATGTTTTGTGGGTCTGAGATGTAAAAAAAAATAATTAATACATAAAAAAAAAATAAAAAAAAATAAAAATAAAAAAGAACATCATACCTACTGGATTTTGTCCTCAGGCGGACGACAGCATTAATCAAGATACATGTATAATCTGCGCTATTCTGAAAATAGCAATATTGAGATGTCAGATCTTTATCTCAATCTTGGCAGTTATTGTATAACATTGTATTGCCGCCAATTTCGATGTTTTAAGTTTGACGGGTTTGAAATTAATGAAATCAATCAATCAGAAAGCTCTAACGCGTGAACAAACCTTAAGTTGATCACAATTACGAATAATAAGCTTTGTAATTGATTGAATTCATTAATTTCAAACCTATCAAACGTAAAACATCAAAAAAACGGCGTCACAATGTTATACAATGACTTTTCAAGATACAGGAAATAGTAATATTGCTTAGTTCAGAATACGAATGTACCTTTGTATGTCTCATAGAGACGAAGCTAATTTTTATACGGGAAAGTAGGTAGGTAGGAAGTCTATTTGGGTATTCATAGGGCTTACGACCTATCGTAAGGGTGGCTTAAGTGATCACTTTACACCATGTTAACGTTCACAATTCCAACCGTGATTGACTACAACAACATTTTATTCGATTAACATGTGCGTACATTTCTGACAATAAATTTCGTTACTTATTTTCATAATTAATGAATAAGTAATTATTATTTTTTTTCTATTGATTCAGCAACATTGTAGATTGACATTTAAAAAAATATTGATTGTATTTTTTGTATAAATCTACTTATATTATTTATTTAATTACACCTACATGTTTCGGAAATACCTTTCCATCGTCAGGGTGTCAAAATATCATAATGAATAATGTCTTTTGGTTTTATAATTATTTGAGAATTTATTTTTAAATAATATTGCTGTTCTTGATTACTTTCAATTATTCGATTTTTTTTAGAATTAGACTAGTAGTTTAATTGATTATTAATAATATTTGGTATACTATTACATGCTTTACTAATTTCTAATGATTCTAGATTATTCAATTTCAGTCCAAAATTATTTATGTGTAAAATAGAAAGTCCTAAATTTTTATAAAAACCGTGATCATTTTCTAATAAATGATTTGAAAATTCAGAAAAACCGTGATTATTCAGACATCTCAAATGCTCTTTAACTCCAACATTGAAATTCCGACCGATTTTTCCAATATAAAACGCTGTACAATCTTTACACGCAGTTTATAAACACCCGAATTGTAAAATACATTATCTTTATCTTTAGAATTTATGAGGAGTTTCCCTGTATTATTATTTGTATAAAATGCAGGTCTAATATTTTTTGGTAGATATTTGGAAATTTGATTGGAAAATGTATTAATATATAAATTTTTTCGCCAATAATTGTTATTATTATTTATATCTGTGAATTGTATAAAAATTGGTTAGTTATATTTTTCTTAAATTATTTTAAAAAAAAATTATCTTTTAATTCTGTATTGTATCCATTATCAAATGCGATTTGTTTTATTGCATTTAATTCAATTTGAAAATTAGAGTGAGACAAAGGTACATTGACTAGACTGTGTATCATTGAATGAAAACCCGAGTGATAATGCGATAGAGGGTGATTAGATGTACAATGTACAATGTACCGGCATCTGACCGGTTAAAAATAACGCGGTCAAGTCCCCTATTTTATTTTTATTTTATTTTATTTTATTTGGGAAACATACAGTACAATTTTAATTTTTTTAAATAATGTCAAAAAAATATTTGTGAATATGACCAGTAAAGTTTCTTACCTTAGTTTAGTTTTTATTACCAGTTTCTCGAAGCTGGTAATAAAAAATAAAAAAACTAAATAAAAAACAATGATAAAGAATATGTGATAAATAATAAATATTTCAAAGATTTAAATTATGATAATGCATAAAATGGGAGGGGTGGGGAGAGGGAGGGAATGGGATTCAATTAAAGAAGTATCAAATCAATAGTCATAAATGAGATTACGGAGTTTCATTTTAAATAAACGCAAATTGTCAGTAAAAATGTCTAGATTATTTGTAGAATTTAACATATTGTATTTTGAGGTGCAACGAATTACAAAGCAGTTTTTTAAGTAGTTAGTCCTACCAAAGTTTGCGTAAAATAAATTATTTGAACGCGTTGAGTATGTAGGACAACTTAAACCTATTTGCTCTAATAAATAGGGCGAGTCAACCAAGTTATTCAAGATAAAGGTAACACAGATCTTGTATGCATCTTCGATATGATAGAGGAGGGATTTTATGGTAAACTCGCTTTCTGTGTATGAGTTGAATTCTAAACGGGAACGGAAATTTAAAATATTGAAAAATTTGTGTTGGATATTTTATCCTATGGCCGAACGAGCGCTCAGACGAGTTTTCGTAATTCGGGCCCGGATGGAATTACACGTAATAGAATAATATACAAAGTTCAATACGGAGGCGGTGTTTAATGGATTTTTAAGCGGTTTTTTTTATTCCCCCGGCGACAGCACGTTATTTACCGCGAAACGTGATACCAAAATTAAAACTAAAAGACGCATCAGCGGAATGAACTAGTATCGCGTAGATACCTCGCATTCTAAAGTGCTTTTTTTTTAAAGAAAAAAAAAATTTAATAAAAATAAAAAGGCTCAGTTCTTAAATTGACAGTTCTATAGTAAGTATGTCTTAGAGTTCCATTTTCAACGCGTCATGGCAACCGCGCAGTATCGAAGTCTCTCGAACTCGACTGAACTGTTCTCATCTTCTTCTTCTCCATCAGCCTTCGTCTCTCCACTGCTGGATATAGGCCTCTTCCTTCTCTTTCCATCCTCCCTTGTTGTTTGCTAATTGCAGCCATTTATTTCCCCCCACAGCGGCTATATCGTCGGCCCATCTCTTTTGAGGTCTTCCGATGCCTCTTTTATTCTCCCAAGGTCTCCGTTTCAGAACTCTGGGAGGCCATCATGTAGTATCCTGCCTTGCAACGTGTCCTGTCCATTGCCATTTTAGCTTCGCTACACGATCCATGATATCCATTACTCTAGTTCTGCGCCAAATTTCGTCATTTCTAATTCTATCTCTTAGGCTTACTCCAAGTCCAAATCGTTGCGTGCTTTTGAGCTTTTCTACACTTTTCTTTGTAAGGGCCATAGTCTCTACTCCATACGTCATCAATGGCAGTATGCATGATTCAAAGGCTTTCCTTTTTAGGCTAATTGGGATCTTTTTGTTCTCGAAGATATGTTTGAGTTTGCCAAAAGCAGCCCAGCTGATTCCTATTCGTCTTGGCAATTCTGTTGTTTAGTTATCTTCGTTTAATGCCAAACCCCTTCCAAATTAAACTATTCTCATAATCATTAGAAATATGGAGAAACTAGTCGAACATTCGCGAAACAAAAATTTCTGTATAAAAGTTGTTTTTGTTGTTATTGTCGTGATATTTCTGCGATCACACGGATAAAAGCGAACGGCGGCGGCGGCGATTCAGTGTGGCTAGAGAGCCAAGTACCAGCGATAATAATAAAGTGAAGAACTTAACAGGTTCTTCTGTGTGTGGTTTTCTGGGATATTTTGATGTGTTTTTACGACCTTTCTGGCCGACGTTTCGGATCCCATTGCAGGGTTCATCGTCAGGGCTGATGTGACGAGTGTGTGTTGATGTTAAGGTTAGGTATTGGCGCTTGCAATATCTTACCGAAGTCAGGGCTGATGGACCCTGCAATGGGATCTGAAACGTCGGCCAGGGAGGTCGGCAATACACGGCAGAATATCCCGGAAAACTACACACAAGATTCTGAACGGCCGTGAAAATCTGAAATAAGTGAGACTGCTTAAGTGCAAATTTCAGCGGGATAACCTGGCCATAAACAAAAAGTGCAGTGATGATTCTAGTGACATGAGTAAGTGCAATATTAGTGAAATATTCTAGAAACAATTCTCAATCAGTGTGAATTTAAGAATGGTGTTTCAGTCTAAATTGTTTTTCGTGTAACATTTGCCTTCCAAAGCTTCGATCCCGTGACAACATACACATATATTTGTGCATGCATCTTGCAAAACTGTACTGCAGGTTGTAAAAATGTAAAATCAACTATTGAAATTTGGATAAGAGAGATGTTGTAACGATATTGGCCTATTCAAATAGACATTGCTGAAAAATTATACGAAAATATCTATCTGCTAAAGTTTATAATAAAGAGAAGCTTCACAACCCGTTAAATACTCTATAATTAAATATTTGCCGGATAAGTAGGTGCGGGCGAGCTTTATTATTTCTGCACGCGGGCGTGTAAAGCAGGCTTTATGTTATTTTGTTTAACGAGATGGACCAATTACAGGTGCGCCGTTAGCACCGAATCTGACCAATGAGAATGGTTCTGAGAGTTAGACTTTGACTTTTACACGCAAGTTGGAATCAAAGATGGCGGGAGATAGGGACTATTTTTAGGCGTTACAAATTAGAAAGCGGCACTTGAGTTTTCAGCTTGAAGGTCGGCCGAGGCTTTGTCGAGGAGAGTCCGAAGTAAGGAAGATAATTTAACTGGACCGAGGAAAAAGCCGGAGGTTGATAATAATTCAAAGGAGAATTGGAACAGTGAACAGATAAGCATTTCCAATATTATTTATTTCTATTGCCTTTTATGTGTATTATATTTGGAACCTTATATTACTATGCGCTCATCAGATTTAATAATTCATAGTTTTGCGTGATAATCCAGCGGGCGTTCTTTCCTAATACTTGTGTAACTTTCGAATATGCGGAGGAATTTTGTGTTGTCTGTGCTGGCGATTGAATGCACGGATTTCTATATGATTTGTATTGTTTTGGACATAATTGGGATCGGAGTATTTATGTGGTTTTGATATCACGATCGTCAGTGTGGTATAAATTCAAATCGTACGAGAGATTTCCTCCAAATAGTATATTTTAAAAATGCATCTGGATTTTATATTTATTTTATTAAAACCACGGATGTGAGGTTATTGGGCAAGGTACATGTTTGTATTGCGTATCATTGGGCAAACGTTTTAAACACAATTTATTCCTATCAAGTTCCTATAAAAACGTATTTCGAATTGTACATGTTGTATAGAAATAATTTAATTTAGATACAGCCGGTCTTCAGCTGGGGAACACATTTATATTTTCTATTACGGTTAATTATTTTTACTATCGGGCTGTATTCAGAGGGGATGTGCGTATTCAATGTCGCGGTTGCTTGTCTGATCTTGTTTCAATTAGTACGAGAATTTAATTATGTGTTTTGATAGCACGATTGTAAGCGTGATATAAATTCAAATCGTACGAGAAATTTCCTCCAAATAATATATTTTAAAAATGCATCTGGATTTTATATTTATTTTATTAAAACATGAATGTGTGGTTTATTTGAACTCGTTACATGTTTGTATTGCGTATCATTAGGCAATCGTTTTAAACACGATTTGTTCCTATCAAGTTCTTATAAAGACGTGTTTCGAATTGTATATATTCCTTAATTGCGATAGTTATTCATATGACATTGTTTTTATTCATTCAATATTAGATATTTGAAATGTTTTTTTACAACATATTCCATTATTGTGGGTCGTTTGCGGTTAGATCAGATCAACCTTCGGTCTTCCGTAGCCGTGATAGTTTTTCATATGACATTGTTTTATTCATTCAATATTAGATATTTGAAATGTTTTCTAGAACATTTTTCACTATTGTGGGCAGTTCGCGGTTTGTTCAGGGGTAGTTAACCTTCGGCCTTCCGTAATCGCGATAGTTATTCATATGACATTATTTTATTCATTCAATATTAGATATTTGAAATGTTTTCTACAACATTTTCCATTATTGTGGGCAGTTCGCGGTTTGTTCAGGGGTAGTTAACCTTCGGTCTTCCGTGATCACGTTATTTACTTATATGACAGATTGTTTTGTTTTGTTCGTTTAATATAAGTAATATCATTTTTTTTTTGAGTTACCGTAATTATTTATCTATATGATTTTATTATTGAGAGTGATGCAACGAATACTACTTTCATGAATACGAATATCAGGCCTACTATTCGGTGAATACGAATGCGAATAATTCCACCAAGGTGGGGGGAGAACGCAAGCATACTTGTAATTGTATTGTTTATGTCTGCATGTGATATCACTATACGGCGTAGATGAACTAGTTTGAAAGGGCTTATGTTCTGTATGTGCTCGGCGTAGAGGGAATAGTCTTCTTGTTTCTAGGATCCTATACAGGTTTACAGATGCTGATATTGAAATATATATACAAGGGAAACACTATTTTGGGAACCATTAACTGCATGACAGATATTGAAGCACACATACACACAAGGAGGACGTTATGTTAAATACATGACTGGAAAGTTGTTATTGGAAAACACAGGGGCCCAGTCGGCGGGGCGCAAGCATACTTGTAATTATATTGTTTATGTCTGCATGTGATATCACTGTACGGCGTAGATGAACTAGTTTGAAGGGGTTTATGTCCTGTATGTGCTCGGCGTAGAGGGAATAGTTTTCTTGTTTCTAGGACCTAATACAGTTTTACAGATGCTGATATTGAAATATATATATATACAAGGAAAACACTATTTTGGGAATCACTAACTGGATGACAGATATTGCAGCACACATACACACAAGGAGGACGTTATGTTAAATACATGACTGGAAAGTTGTTATTGGAAAACACAGGCGCTACTAGAGGATATGGACAGTTTACAGAGAACTTCAACTTCTGTTCGGACCTTTTACTATTACTATTCTTTCGCCTTTTTGCTTAACCGTGGATGAACTAGATTGAAGGGGTTTATGTTCTGTATGTGCTCGGCGTAGAGGGAATAGTTTTCTTGTTTCTAGGATCTAATACAGTTTTACAGGCGCTGATATTAAATTATATATACAAGGGAAGTGAAGTGAAATATATATACAGGCGCTGGTAATTGCTCAATTTTGGAGAGGACCCGTTATATTACTTCGGATCAGGATGCCATCTCAGAAGCAGACCAACTACAGAAATAAGATAAGAACCATTAATATTATTTATTCTTTATTTTCTTATGTGTATCAAATGGAATGTTCGTGCTATATAATTTGTCATTGTCACATGGTCACTATTCATTTCATTACGTGGGTTCAGAATTCGACGGCAACGGACGCGGTAACAAGTTGGTACTTGTCGGGGCGCGACGTCGGAATCATTTCTTAATTATCTTTAGGATAGAAGCGAGGTCATTGTTCGTGCATTCTGCATTTCAAACGTCTTACTAACATATATAAATACATATTATTGCGTTTTACAAATTGAATATGATCGCGGGAAATAGGCATTTCGTCCGGTTGTGCAATATTAACTTCCAACGTAACATAATGCTAACTTATCAACGGCGCTAGACTCTTAAGGTTAGGCACGCGGGGATTATAAATGGGATAATGAACGTGAACCGAATGGGGAGTTCGTCTCCTCTGGTTGGGGGGCGAGAGGTCGTTGCGTCTTTTACGCCCCGTGATCTGGAGAGGCTGAATTTCAATTATGATGAAGACGAAGGGAGATCTACTCGCGTGGTAAGACAGGGTCGAATGTCGGAGCGCGCGTTCTCGGCTATGGAGTCTGATTAGATTGGAGAGACACCTTAGGTCAGGGACTAGGTAGGGCCATCTTAACTGTGTCTACCCGGTTAAGACTGGGTTTTAAAGCCAAGAATTACAGGATGGTCTGAAGGTCCTGATGCGGTGATCCCTCTAACATCTAAGGGGAAGAACCTCTCACGTCTTTTCGGGCCCCTTGGTGCGACGAGCTCGGGCTCTGGTTATGAATGTATGTGAATGTAATAACTCCGTACTCAAGGACGAGATAGGACGTTCCTCATGAACGAGAAATTATAAGATGCAGGTAGCAGTTCGACAATCAATACTTATGCTCGGGACCGCTTTAATGAACGAGATCTGTCAGCAGTTTAACAATCAACTTTTATGATCGGGACCGCATTCAGGAGCGCGATGGCATTACTAACACCATCATTCTCATCATTCACCACCTTTTCTAACTTGCTGTATACAGAGACCTTCGGGGTTCTCCCTTCCCGGCCAGCGAGAAACATATCAGGAACTACACAATCGACTGTAATAATCATGCTGATTTACCATCATTTTAATATCTCTAGTCAATAAGACTACACCGTGGGATCAATCACATCAACTATATTTGGCGATGCTAACATGGCTCTGACTGACGCGCTCAAGGGAGAGTCTTTTCCAGTCACCCAGTTAGTTCATTCAGCCCTTTAATCAGCAGTAAACATCATAATAATCCGGCTCATGTAGCCGCAACGTGGGATCCTCATCATTATACACCAGTCAATTTGACTGCCCCGCGGGATAATATACAAACCTTAATATCAGACGCGGGATTTCTTCCTGATATGTTTGTCGCCGGGAAGCGAGGACTTCGGGGGATTCCAGCAGGAGCAATAGAGTCTCGGCTTGATCTTGGTCTGCAGCTTAGTGTGGGAGGTTATGTCTAAACAGGAGTTAACCACCGGATGCGGCGATGCTCTGGGGCCGCATCCCCCTCCCCCCTACAGGGGGGGGGGGCATCTAGAATCCACGTTTGAACAGAAGTGGTTAGACACTTCTTAAATTTCACTTACAAATCTGTATCTTCCATTCCCTTAGAATCTCGGGCTGCGATAATGTCAGACAAAGCTTGCCCTGAGCCTCTGTTGCGCCTAGTTGTTATGAATATATGTTTACTCTTTTCACTATGTACTATGAACAGATTGAGCAGATCGGACAACGTGGGATGCGCTATTGGTAGGTTTCTTACTTGTGTTTTGAATATAACGTATGCTATTATATCTTGTAAATCTGTCATAAATGGGTGCCGCATGTGGTTGTGCTGACACTGTTCTAAGCTGCTATTATGAGATGTTGATAATCAATGCGGGCGGAATCTTTAGCGTATGCCGTTAACTTGGCAACGATTGTATTGTTTTATATTACAGTATTTTAACCCCGGTGGTATTATAGTTATGGCGGTACTATGTAAGGAAGTTTTGCTACTAGCGTTATTCCTCAGCTACGCCGCATATAGTTGGCTTTTAGGCCGACTCAGGACGTGGACGATATCGGCTATCTCTCGTATAGGCGAAACTGTAGAATTCTGGAACGGTTTCTAGAAGGGCCAAAGTAATTTCGGAAATATGTTAAAACATATATATATATATATATATATAAATGTCTCTGGCATTTCGTCTATAAGTGTTCGAAGATTATACGTGGATTTCGAGTCGTTAACGGTTAGGCGTTCTATCATCTTAAGTAAATAAATACCTTATGGTAATTACGAGTACGGATTAGTTTCGTGCGTGTGTTACTTCCATAGTTAGGTAAGAATTCGTTCTATATTAGTCTAGTCGCGTTAATAAGAATACGAATTTCACCACATATCAAAAGAATTTTGGATAGCTACGGACACAACGGAGGGGGAATTTTCCTAACCACTAGATAGATCACGACTGGCCAATTTTGAAAATATAAATTCTTAACAAAAAAAAAAAATAATATTAGCTTTCATGTAAATATACTTCCGAAGTTCTAAGTTCGATTTAAGTTTTTATCTAGAAGCTTAAAGCATAAAGTGTGTGCTTAAAAGTCACAAAAGTCGTAATAAAGCTTAATTCGGTAGCTTAAAGTCTCAAGCTTTGGGCTTTTCGTAAAACTTATATTATTAAACTTTATAGTCAGGTATTTAGCTTAGGTGTACAGGTAGGTACGTTACAATGTGTCGATCATTTATTGAGACAGCCAAATAAAGTGACAATTGAATGTCAAGCCTGGTAACATATTATATCAGGGCAGTGGTTCCCAAAGTTGACAGGACCGGGACCCACCAAAAAAAAATTTAATTTTCGGGACCCACCTCCTGCCTCACATTTTCCCAATTCATATTGTAACCATACGAAAGACTTCAATTAAAAAAAAAACTAACCTATAAAAAACAAGTTTTAATTATACTCCGTTTTTCATTTACTAGTGGAAACTGGTTTGGCGCTTAACCTACGCGTTGGGCTTCTAATAATACTATAATTATTATTTTTTTAACGAAAATTTGACAGATCTCTTTGATCGTCGCCACGAGTCTTGCAAAGTTTCAGCTCGATTGGATCACGGAAAAAGGGTTTAAAATCGTTCCAAAGTTTTTTCGTCAACCAATCAATCAATCAGACGCCACGAATTAAAATAAAAGGAGTAAAAAAGTAACCCATAAAAACGAAGTTTTTATTATACTCCCTTTCTCATTTACTAGTTGAAACATTTTTCTTCGCTTAACCTACGCGTTGGGCTTCGGTTGGGCGACGCTACGAAAGGGAGTAATAAAAATCCAAAAATACAAAATTATACTATAATCAGGTTACGGGTCTACCAGACGCGTTGAAATATTTTCATACAACTTAATGAGTATGAAAAAACCATTAAAAATTTGAAAAATCCAAAAATGTATTAATTTATTTTAACGAAAATTTGATGGATCTTCTTGATCGTCGCCACGAGTCTGCTTGCAAAGTTTCAGCTCGATTGGATCACGGGAAAGGGGTTTAAAATGGATCCAAAGTTTTTTCGTCAGACAAGAAGACAAGCAGACGCCACGAGTTAACAAAAAGGGAGTAAAAAGAAAAACTTCCAAATATAATCGAAATTTTTAATTACGAAAAATATTAATATGTGATATTTTAACGGGAAGGATGAATTTGTTGCCTATTTTTGTCATAACAGCATTAGCGCTGAGTTCAATTTTAGTCACTTTTAGTCGTAGTGAATTCGGTACGTTCAATTGTTTACAAAAAAACGTCAATTATACAACTAATTAAAGAAAACATAACTGCTAAATTTGAAAAAAACACATCATTAAGATTCAAAAATAATTTTAAAATCCCAAAATATAATACCAAACTGTGTCAACAAAACTACATATACTTGGGCATAAAAAATTTCAATAACCTACCTACAGATATTAAGAAAATCGATGACTTACAACAATTAAAGAAAAAAATAAACCAACACTTTAGATCGATACAATTTGACAATGCATAACAAGACATATAGCTAAGGAACAAATAAGCCAAGTCCAAAATAAACTTACAAAGTGTAAGCCCCTCACCAAGCACATGAGCAAGTCTCATTTTTGGAGAGGCAAAGCAATAAAATAAAATGTATCTAAGTAGATTGTAATAGACAAATGTATTATGATTTAAATGTAGTTTTAATATTAAATAAATTAAAATAAAATAATTTTTTTTTTGTATTTAGTCTCAATAGAAACAATGGCAGAAAGTTCCACTTCACACGAGGTAGTGAACGGGAGGAGGACTTTCGTGGCTTCACAGACAAGCAGGGGATAAGTGTCAGCAACTGAAAGCCAGAATGTTGCTGATTGCTTGCGATTAAAAGCGACGTATCTTCTGATCAATCAATAAGCTCTTCACTTGCTTTGTTGACATTTCAGTCGGTATGTTGTCTTGAAATGGATTTTAAATTCAGTTTATCCTGTTGAACTTTTTCATCTCCTCTCCGAAGTTGGGGTTAAAGTTATTTTTAAACTCTGTTAAATGAGAGAAAATTGCAGACACCACATTGATATCTGGATGCACTTGGTTATCTATAATAAACACGACACGACCCGGACGAGACGTGTTGCGCGGTGTTGTGACTGCGACCCACCTAATATCCGCTCGCGACCCACCAGCGGGTGGCAACCCATCGTTTGGGAAACACTGTATTAGGGTAATCACGATTTCGTGTAAAGTCTCTTATTTGTGGTAAAATGTGGACGATAGTTGATATTTTTCTTTAATCGATTTATATACTTACATGTAATTAAATCTAAATTCAAAGCTTTGCCTGTCTCAACACAGAGGTTTCTAATGATACGGGCGTAGTAAAACTATACCTAAAATGAATGTTTAATATGTATTGCATTGAAAAAATAAATGCATTATCGGCCGTATTCTTAAATAAGCAGTCTTGCTATTTCGGAATCTTGGCAGTGTGACGCAGTTTTTTTAAGTTTGACATGTTTGAAAAATGAATTCAATCAATCAGAAAGCTCTAAAACGTAAAGTTATTCACAAATTGTGGATAACTTAACGTTTGTTTACGTTGTAGGCAGATTTCAATCAATCGGAAAGCCCTATGTTAAACTATAGTGCTTTCTGAATATTTGTTGATTAATCAAGAGGCGGCGCCGTAATCCTTCCCCGTATGATTATTTTCGTCACATCAGTATAATGTTGCGGCTCGCGTAATTTAGCAAACATATGTATGTGCTAACCTAACCTAACCTAACATACGGCTGTCAATTTGTATTTTTTCTTGTATTGTATTGTATTGTTGATTTGTATTTGAGTTTATAAGATCTATTGTAATTAATTAATATGAATGTATTTCTGGTAAATACAATTTATTTATATATATGTATTGATGCACCTACAGACAAATATCAATGTGATGTTTTGTGGGTCTGAAATGTAAAAAAAAAAAAAAAACTTGGGCGATCACTGAAGACCACAAAAGAAAGCTAGAATCTTGCCAAAATGCTATGGAGAGAAGTATGTTGGGGAAAAAATAGATAGAATAAGGAATTCAACAATCAAAGAACAAACAAAAACGAATAATGTTTAAGTATCCATCAGAAGGCTTAAATGGAAATGGACTGGACGTACAATCAGGGGAAGAGAGAAATGGTCGAAAACAATAATGTATTAGTTCACAAGAGATAAGAAAAGGAAACGAGGCAGGCCTTCTAGAAGATGAGTGGCTGAGATCAAGGCTACAGCAGGTGGCGCGTGGACCAGAATAGCGAAAGATAGGGAGGAATGGAGGCAATCGGAGGAGGCCTTTGCCAAAAGGCATACAGACGAAACTGCCATGGTGTGACAGCCTAACTTGTCACAAGCATGTTGATGTCTGAATAAAGGCTATTCATCATCATCATCATTCTTGGCACTACAACCCTTGATGGGTCTTGGCCTCCTCAATAGTTTTCCTCCACTCATCTCGGTCTAGTGCCAGCTCTCTCCAGTTTCGAAGCTCTAAGGCAGAGATATCTTTGAGGACGTTGTCACTCCATCTTAATTTTGGCCTTCCTAAGCTCCTTCGCCCTATTGGCCTTGAGTTCAGCAGGGACTTTGGTGCTCGATGCTCGGACATTCTCTCCACATGACCCAGTCACCGAAATCATCCCAGTTTTATAAATTTTGTGACGTTTGGCTCCTTAAATAGAGTATAGAGCTCATTGTTGTAACGTCTGCGCCAAAGTACATTTTCTAGAACCGGTCCAAAGATACGCCTCAAGGCTATTATTATATATTATTATTATTATATGTATGTGGCCCGAGGAAAAAAATGTCGAGCACCGCTGCGTTAAAGGAAGTTACGGACAAACAGACAGACACGCAACGAAATTATTATTATTGAGACAGACGTAATACGCATTCACATTCGCGAGTTTGATCCGAAGATTTAGAAGGAAACGGCAGAGCCGGAGTCGATAAACCGAGATAAATCACCAGGGCCGGTTCGGCAAGTCTGGCGGGCGCAAACGTCGGGCGGGCGAGTAAAGTTTTTCCTTTTAGGTGCAATTACTGTCTCCATCTCGCGGAAAAAAAAACCTCCAATTGGCCGGGTAATAGCGGAACTTTTTAATGTATTCCTCCGAGTCGGGAAAACACCGCAGACGCGAGCGGAGGGGCGGGGGGAGGGGCGGGGGAGGGGGGGGGGGAGGGGCGGGGGGGAGTGGCGAGGGGACGGGCGAGGGGTGGGGCGCGCGGCGCGACATTTCACGCGGAATATATATTTACCGCCGGCAAACGGCACGCCGATTGCTGTCGTCGGGCAGTCTTTTAAATACTGTAAAAGAAATGACGCGCATATACCTAATCTGTTTTAAGGTAGGTACAGATACATATGCTCATAAATCAACCGGCGGTTGTATGACTAAGTGGCATGCTCATTACTAGCAATGTGCGTACACACATGCCACTAATAAGCGAGGCCTAAAGAAGGTCGATACTGCGCGTGCTCACGTGCCACTAAATAAGCGTGTGTATCTGTAGCCTTACAGTATTTGAAAGACCTGCCCGTCATCGACACAACACCTCGAAATATGTCGATGACAACAATAAGATCGTAAACACTAGAAAATAAAATAATCATCTCGAGAGTTCGAAAGACCGACGTATTGCGCGTATAAATAGAGACCGAAAGCTGCGCAGATTGAGTGCGGTTTGAAATTTCCATCGGCGCGATATCAGCCGCGGGACGACGGCCGGGGTGGCCAGTCGTGAGATGAGCGGAGCGACAGGGTACGCTTGGCTACAATGTTTTAGAGTCTAGAAGGAATGTGTACTTGATTACGTACATACAGCCAGGGTTTGTACTGAGAACTCTTTACAACTCCTTGGGGCGGAGTAGGCTCGAGAGTGGCTCGATGATTTGGGGGCCACATGAGCTTAAGTACTCACTTATGGTAGAGAAAGTACAAAGTTTCTAAAATATCTGTACATGAGAGAGTACGGGCATTATCCTTGACTCTACCCAACCGAGTTCCTCCAGGATATGCTTGGCTACAATGGTTTAGAGACTAGAAGGAATGTGTATCTGCTTACGTTATGATAATATGTTGTTGCGCGGTACGATTGATAATCCTGAAATTATTATAAATTATATTATAAATTGAGCATTGGTTTTTTATATTCCTGAAAATTACCTTAGACAGCGTCAGCATAGATTGTTTCACATTCCAATATACAGGATCAACCTGCCGATGGTTATGCCTGTTGGAAGAGCTAACGCTATGCTGAACAATATCACTTTGGACATTGATCTGTTCCATATCTCTGAGAGTTTTGTGAAGCAGGATTCTTCTATACATTTGATATGAATCATATATATATTTTTTTAATTCTTAAAGTAGGTAATATAATAATTTTTGTATTTCCTAATATATACAGCGTAACATATAAGTATATTAAATATTTAATCAAAAGTAAGTATCATGTATTTTATTAATTCTCCTAAATTGTTTTTATATTTTTTTCATCCCAATATCCCCTGGTAGTTTCATATATAATTTCATCTCACTGTAACCATAGAAGTTTGCGATCTTTATTTCTTTCGGAATGGTAATCTTATTTAACCTTTTCTTCTTGTTCAATGTTGTTTTTTTTTTATTTTTCTTAATAATTCAAATGTTTTGTTGTGCCTATTAATAATTTTATACATAAAAAGAAGTACATTAAATTTAATTATTTGACTAAATATCATTATCTGTCAGCTTTCTAGCATCACTTTGATTCTTGTGTATCGATTTATTTTTAGTATAATTTTTAATGCTTTATTTTGGAGTGTTGTTAATTTTTTCAATTCTTCTTCATTAGCCAGAGATTGTACCTATACTGCTGCAGTAGTTGATGTGGGGGACTATATGTTAATTAAAATTTTTAATATATGTTAAATCATCATCGGATCACAGTAAATTTGAAATCACTGGAAGGGCCTGGAACAAACTACTAGTTTCGCGAAATGTCTGAAAACCCGATAATGTACATAAAGGGCGACAGGATCGCTGCGCAAATCAGTTTGAGGTTCATAGCTGCGGATAGGGCGCTAAAGGAAGAAGAAGGTTTGTGACAATATGTTTTTGTCAGTCTTCATGACGGACCCTGCAATGGAATCCGAAAGGTCGGCCATAAAGGTCGTATAAACACAGCAAAATACCCCAAACAGAAGAATCTAAAGTCAATTGTGGCGATCGTCTTCATGGATTTTTACTCGAAAACATTTTGAAAACGTTTCGTCGTTCTAGACGTTTTAAATTTCAGTAAATCAAAAAAGAAAAATGAAAAGTTTACCGAGTCAGTGTTGAACTTTATTTTCTCAGGCTGTCACACCAGCCGCAATTTTTCGTAATAATAATATGTATATTTTTGTCTATATTCGTGTCTAGTAAACTAATTTAAAAAATGATATTTTAATTAATTTCTCGCGTTTCGTTTGCTTCCCGCAGTCAAGATCCCGTGCCAATCGGCCGTATTCTGAAAATAGCAATATTTATATTTTGCAGGGGTGTGCAGTGAGAATAAGAAACGTTGCTTTTAATTAAACATAAATTTGGAAAAAATCTAAATGAAATATTTATCTGCCAGAATATTATGAACTATTAAAACCTGAATAAGATGCTAATTATTGTGACAGGAATATTACGAGATATATGTCTTATTTCAGTTTCTTTTCAAAATGTATGCTTAGGAAAAAGTCGCGCTCCTTGTTCTCACTGCACGCCTCTGCTATTTTGGTATCTTGACAGTTATTGTATAACATTGTACTGTCAACATTATTGACGTTTTAAGTTTGACAGGTTTGAAATTAATGAATTCAATCAATCAGAAAACTCTAAAACGTAAACAAACTTTAAATTATTCAGAGTTTGTGAATTCCTTAACGTTTGTTTATGTTTTGCAGATTTGATTTTGCTGATCGATTGAATTGATTAATTTCAAACTTGTAAAACTTGAAACGTCAAAATTGACAGCATTAAAATGTTATATTGTGTTAAATTAAACTGTCAAGATACCGAAAATTGCTATTTTCAAAAAGACTCATATAATTTGTTTTGTTTTTTTTTCAATTGGTTGAGCAACATTGACATTTAAAAAAAATAATTTTATTATTTGTTTTAATCTACTTATATTTAAAGCATTTGAGACGTCTGAATAATCATAGTTTTTCTGAATTTTCAAATCATTTATTAGAAAATAATCACGGTTTTGATAAAAATGTAGGACTTTCTATTTTACACATAAATAATTTTGGTCTGAAATTGTAATAATTTAGAATCATTGGAAATTAGTAAAGCATGTAAAAGTTAACAGTATATTATAAATAATCAATTAAATTTAACTAGTTACCAGTACATTTCTAAAAATTTTTTTGTAATCGAGAACTTTAGCAATAATATTAAAAAAAATATTTTTTTAAATAAATTAGAAAACCAAAAAACAAAAGACATCATTCATTTTGATATTTTTACATTTATAAGACATGGAAAGGTTTTTCCGAAACTTGTAGGTGTTATTGATGAATATAAGTAGATTGAAACAAATAATAAAAATATTTTTTAAAATTTGCTTTGAATTATTTATTTACGTGTGAAGTATGCACATCACTATTTCCCTAAAATCGCCGCCATTGGTGCAAAACAAGGTACCAATTTCAACGAATACAGGCAAAAATTCTCTCAGAAAAATTAGAGTTTATTGTTGAAAATATCTTCATTCATGTTAATTTCCTTCCTGCAACCCTAATCTCTCTCCTCTCACATCCCCACCCCCCACCCCCCGCCCTACTCCAAATATCAGAATATGGAAATTAATTGCGGCCTAATGATCCGAAAATATTTTTATATTTTTTCTTTTCGCATATTTTGCGCACGTCATATCGCTCCAGGCGCTGTACCGCCGGGAGTGGATTCTTAGGCTTTTTTATGAGTAGGAGCCAGAGACAACCAGCTTAACTTTATAGTATCAAACCTGAAATATTTTCTCTCGATTAGATAAGGTCTGGATATTGCCACATTTTAATTCGACTAGATTTAAAAAAATATTTTAAATAATTACTAGGCATACTTTCCAGACGAACGGCACTGCTTTTTTAGTATATGTCCATTATTTACAAAAAAAATTGATGAATCGATTCGTTTATCTCAAAATGTTTGGTACATTCTGAGATGAACGAATCAATTTGTCAATTTTTCATATAAATAATGGAGATATACTTAAAAAAACATTGGCGTTCATCTGGAAAGTCCACCTAGTAATTATTTAAAATATTTTTTATAAATCTAGTCTGTGCAATTGTTTTTTAAAACAGTTTCATTTGTTTATCTCAGAATGTATTAAAACGTCACATAGGATTAATTATATATACAGCGACGATAAACTACTAGCAGATTTTAGATCGACTGGTTTCGAGACGTACCCGTTTCTTCGTTAAGATCAACACTACACTACTATATTCACATCGCTGTACACCACAACCATAGTACTGTTAACCTTTCACCAATATTTATCACGTGCGTGTTTGTCTTGTCAAAGATTAGCATGCACTTACTTGGCTACAGAACGACCAGGAATCTACGAGGGAGAGGGAGTGAGAGGGGGCGGAGTTTAAAGTGGGTGTTACAAATCATTTGTGAATGTTAAATTGAATAAAGGGCTGTATGGAAAATTGATTTGGTTCTTTATTAGGGTTGCTTTATTAATCACCGCTTCCCTCATTTAAAAAATTTCTAAAGTATTTAATTTTAAACCTTTATTATTGGTTTTTAATATTTTCACCCCTGTTTTTAAGTCAGATTTGCGATTATTTTCTATGAGGTGGTTTGCGAATTCAGGTCAACAGTGCTATGGTTGTGGTGCACAGTGTTGTGAACGTAGAAGTGTAGTGTTGATCCTGACGAAGAGACGCGTACGTCTGGTAGTGGTTTATACTAATTTAACTGACACTCTGTTATAATGTCTAATCACAAAGTTAATGTTTTAAATATTAATAATAAAACGATCTATTTTTTTGGTCTAAACCCCAAAAATACACGCCCCAATCGTGTACAGCGTGATACATTGTGTGTGTATACGGCTTGGCCCATTTCTTTGGAACAATGGCCGTGTGTGGCGCGCAGGCAAATGCCGTGGGTGGTGCCCGAACGCGCGGCACATCATTACTCAAAAAAATAACCACGAGATAGCAACAGAAAACCGCAGACGTCTGAAAGGTTTTCCCCAATCTGTCTGTCGGGATTCAATTTAAATAACACTCAATGTATATTATAGATGTCTCACAGAGACGAAACTGCATTTTTATGGGAAAGTAGGTATAGAAGTAATTTTTTGGTGTGCACAGGACTTACGACCTATCGTATGATTGGCTTAAGTGATCACTTTACACATATGTAACGTTCGCCATTTCTACTAATATACTATGTCTACTAATTTTTTGTAAGTTGTATATATTTGAATTGCATGCCACACTTTCATGTGTGTTGTAACCACTTTTCATACGCGGTCTGTGACAGCCATTTTCATTCCCCCTAAATCCCCACAGATGTCGCTAATTATTATAATATCGTTAATGTTGCTAATAAGAAATCTACAATTGATTTACGGAATTTTGAAAGCAATATACTTTTTCTGTGTAATGAAATTCATCTGAATTACTAGCATTACTAGCATACGCCAGGAAATATTATCCAATTTTTATTAAATTTATATTCCAATTTTTATTAAATTCCTTTTTTTACCAGTTTCATTCAGAATATTTTTGAGTTTGTTCAAATCTTTCAGAACGGTAGTGCTGGATTTCTTGTCACATCGTATGGTTGGCTTAACTCTTAAAAGACTGTGCTAAAAAAAAACTTTGGGGACGGTGGAGTAACACAGCGTTACCTGATTAAAAATCGGCATAGTTTTTAATATGTGATAAAACATACATATATACAATACAGATAAGACTTTTCAAAGGTTCCTTTATATAATTATGTAAGGCAAATATACATATTTGCATTATTTTAGAAAATTATTATAAAATCATGGCAAATCGAATTTGCGTGCGCTCCCGCCGACGTTTCAATAGCAACTGAATACAACGACGCGGTCGCCTGCTCGCTTCAGTCGCATACACTCCGTCTTTGTCTAGCACGTGTTACCCGACTCTATCGTACTCTTTCTATATTGTTTTTTTTTTCGCCGAAACCCAAGCAACCGCCATCTCTGTCCTACATGAAATGTATGGTATTGTCGTGCTCTTTCTTGCTCGATTTAACTGCGATGCACAATATACTGCTCTCTCTTACACACTGGCCGAAAATACGAGAGTAATGAATAAATATTTTTTAATTAAAAAATCCGTTCATTCCTAACAGTTTAATTTGTTAATTTTGGTGTGAAAATGTCTATTCGATGATTACAAAAAATGTGACGTTTTAGTTTTCGTAAATAAGGTAGATATTTCATATTTTGTATGACAGGTAGACCTGCGTTACATCACCGACACACAGGAGTTAAGTAGGTCGATAGGTCGTAAGTCCTATATACGCCAAAAAAATTACTTCTATACCTACTTTCCCATAAAAATACAGTTTCGTCTCTGTGAGACATCTATAATATACATCAATTGATTAATGATGTCTCTGTGACAAGAAATCCAGCATTACCGTTCTGAAAGATTTGAACAAACTCAAAAATATTCTGAATTAAATAATACTGTTGCCGCCACGACGCGAAGTCAGATATGCACGGTAAATGAAATATCT
The DNA here is from genome assembly GCA_016648135.1 of Agrypnia vestita. NCBI lineage: Eukaryota > Metazoa > Arthropoda > Insecta > Trichoptera > Phryganeidae > Agrypnia > Agrypnia vestita. Next base: position 28,888 of record JADDOH010007122.1, read on the forward strand.
GATTTTTTAGTACAACATCGAGATTATCACAACTCAATTGGACGGAAGTAAAAATGATGCATGTAACTGATGTTTTTATATTTGTACACACATTTTTAATAACAAAACGCTAAAATATCTTTTGAATCAAATTGTTGTAAATAGTTATGTATATTGTCAAGGGTGGTTGGTGGCTTTGGGAACACTGAAAATTAATTAGCGATTTATCGATTCAATTAACAACGTCACTTTTATTTTTTATTTTATTTATTTATTTATTAACGCCCTATAGGGCTTTTACAACAGATAGATTAAGTGTACATTAACAGAATTTAACAGAATACATAGTTTAAAGAAAAAAAAATAATAACACGTAAACATAATGACATGACATGACTCATGTTTTGGTACTATTCCTGATACTTTTAATAATTTGCTACTTGTAACTTATATTGTTTAATGTATATTCTTTTTAACTTTATGATATATTTTTTAGGTAAAAGCCTATACACATTGCTGCTCTTTACTTTATATTTTTTACTTTTATACTCATGTTTTGGTGCTATTCCTGATACTTCATATTTCGCTATTTATAACTTATATTGTTTAATGTATGTTCTTTTTAACTTTATGATATATTTTTTAGGTAAAAGCCTATACACATTGCCGCTCTTTACTTTATATTTTTTACTTTTATACTCATGTTTTGGTGCTATTCCTGAAACTTCATATTTCGCTACTTATAACTTATATTGTTTAATGTATGTTCTTTTTAACTTTATGATATATTTTTTAGGTAAAAGCCTATACACATTGCCGCTCTTTACTTTATATTTTTTACTTTTATACTCATGTTTTGGTGCTATTCCTGATACTTCATATTTCGCTATTTATAACTTATATTGTTTAATGTATGTTCTTTTTAACTTTATGATATATTTTTTAGGTAAAAGCCTATACACATTGCCGCTCTTTACTTTATATTTTTTACTTTTATACTCATGTTTTGGTGCTATTCCTGAAACTTCATATTTCGCTACTTATAACTTATATTGTTTAATGTATGTTCTTTTTAACTTTATGATATATTTTTTAGGTAAAAGCCTATACACATTGCCGCTCTTTACTTTATATTTTTTACTTTTATACTCATGTTTTGGTGCTATTCCTGATACTTCATATTTCGCTATTTATAACTTATATTGTTTAATGTATGTTCTTTTTAATTTTCTGTTATATTTTAAGGTAAAAGCCTATACACATTGCCGCTCTTTACTTTATATTTTTAACTTTTAACTCATGATTTGGTGCTATTCCTGAAACTTCATATTTCGCTACTTATAACTTATATTGTTTAATGTATGTTCTTTTTAATTTTATGTTATATTTTTAGGTAAAAGCCTATACACATTGCCGCTCTTTACTTTATATTTTTAACTTTTATACTCATGTTTTGGTGCTATACAGATATTGTTTAATGTATGTGCTTTTTGAAATTTATTTTATACTCTTTATGTAAAAGCCTAATGGGCGTAAACAAACAAATAAATAAATAAATAAATGAAGTGGAAAGAAAATTCTTAAAATACAGATACAAATATGTAAAGAAAAATATAATACAAAGCAAAAAGCAAGTATATAAAAAGCAGAAGCATAAGAAAAACATAATATAATAGAAATTTAAAAACAAAAAAAGGAATAATATAAAGTATGGAATAATGTAGAGTAAAGATGTATCGCAAGCTTTGAAAGTCATATTATAATAAAAAATATACATATAAAAATACAACTCATTTATTTAAGTCCAATTCGACAAATACTAGTAATCTTTCAATACACCTTTTAATAATATACAGTTATTGGCAAAGACGTCCAGTTGCTCGTATCTGTTTGCTAATCTAGGAAGCCTCTGCAGTGGGGAATTAAAGAAGTAGTTAGTAGCTGCAGTTTCCACGGCAAAACCTACATGACTTCTAGTTATGCGAGACGCAACACGCAAGCAGATACGTTCTAGTAGTTGAGGACAGTCGATAGTACCATTTATTAGTTTGTGTAAAAAGAAAAAGTCCGTATCTTATCACGCATTGAACTCAACGCTATCCTTTCATAATATATCACTCGTATATGAAAACTTTATTTATCGCTAATAGAACACTCAATTCACGCACATGGAAGTCGCGCTTATTTATTTCGCCACTATCGCTAAGCACTCGCCCGATTAATTCGCTGGTATTTATCGGTTAAAAATTCTCGACTGGGCACACCTGGCCGTCGTCTCGCGACTTACTTCGCATCGAACGAACTGTCAAAACAAACTAGATCCGCGCTGTTTATATGTGATTACATTTGTTTCGAACCCCCGAGAAGACTGTTTTCCTTTTAAGTATTTAGGTGAAAGTTACCGTCGCTTCTAGGCGGTTCCAGGCATCTCTTGAATGTTGCAGATAGTTACAGACTATTCTAGAAGGTAAAAGAGGCTTCTGTGTTATTGTCATCGTCATATTATGAGGGATTCTGTACTTGATCTCTTTTTAACATCTCGTAACAATAAACAATTATAAAACTAGAAATAAGAATGGAATAAGATTAGCATAAAAGAGAAACGTTTTTGTGAAAAATTGTTTAATGCACAGAGGTTTGAAAATGGAGGAAGAATATACATAAGCTGAATGGATTTTAAAATAAATGCTACAATCATTATAAAAATAGTATAGACTTCTCCATTATAGGATGTTTATTATACAATACATTGTAATGAATTAGAGATCGTAAGCACAGATCACCAACATATGCAGGCGTCTCACAGCCAGTAGCAAAAAAATTGCAGGTGCATTCGTGCCTTGATTTTCGTCGAAAATTTTCAAGCAACCATGACCTAATATCAATAGTTATGAAGATATGCGATTTGTATATTATATCTTTTTATTTTTACTTCAAGCTGTTCCATGATTTCTTTATTTATCTTAATCTAAGTGATTCAAATTGACGTTCATGTTTTTTTTTATTATTTTGATCGGTTACTAGTCTCATTACAAAGTTTATTTTTAAGTATTGTTATGTTCATATAATATAAATATATTTTATATATATTTTATCCTATGTACATTATACCTATAACAAAATATGCGATGTACTTATGCAAGAAAATGAAAAAGAAACGATAAGCTATACAAGGCTTGGCATGATCTATAACAATAGAATGTATGTACAAATTTAATAATAATAATAACAAAAAAATATCCTAAATCGTAACAGCAGACAGTCACCTACTTTTCATCTCCCTCTTTGCAAGACCCACTCTAAACAAAACTAATTCATCTATAGATCCACAGATTCATTTAACTTAAACTACAACCACATTGACATTTTAACTCGACTATTCGGGACATCCAAAATAGTTTACTCAATTTATGTTCCCATATACTCCCATCCTTCGTTTCTTTATCCTAATCCTACGTCCCACTCCACCCTTCCCACCCCTTCTCAACATATTTTCAAACTATAACATATTTCTATCATAAAATCATTACAGAAACTTATATCAATTATGAAAAATTCATTCGCTACTTCATTAAAAATACATCAACTCAAATAAAATTATAAAAACCGTATAAGAAAAATTGTTTTAAATTTTATTTGACTTGTATTTAAGCGAAGGATTTTTTCTTAATCGAGAATTGATTGAATTCATTAATTTCATACATGTCAAACTGATTACAATATTATACAATAACCATCCCGTCAAAATGACGGTACTTTTACGTGTCGGTTCCTAAGGAATACGTATTTTTTTATTTATATAAAAAAAGAAAAAATACACTAAAGAAGTTACAGACGTTATACTAAGTAACGGGGACGGACAGACAACGAAATTATTATAATTGGGATGGTCAAGATATTGATTTTGAAAATAGCAATATAGCTTATTTCAGAATACGACCGAATAATAGCCGCGCAGTGGCCACTATTGGCCACACACCGGCTAGTGTAGCTGATAGCCACCATTACAGACACCATTAGTGGAGGGCTCTAGAGGCCAGTATAGTCGCCAGCAGGGCTCAGCAGCAGCACCTTAACTGCTAGTAAATACCATACTGCATTATAAATTTGTTTTCAATACATGCGAGGGGGGGCATACTTCCGCTGCGACCCAATCCCCTCGTCTATATAAGAGGTTTAGTTATTTTCTGTACAATAAGCGTGATGGCAGTATTAAATAATAAGCGATTTTAGAGAAGAACATATTTTGAAAGGAATCTAAAAAATGACCCCGTTTTAATATACGCATTTTAATAAACATCGGTCAGAGAGAATGACGTCACGCCTAAGTAACCATCGCCGCGTCTCTGAGCTGTCGTCATAGACACAATGCAATGTTTACTTAGGTTCGACGTCGCGTAGACGCCGTGACAGCTGCGGGCGTTTTCGCGCGAAATTAAAAATAGGCGGATGAAATGCAATTATTTGCGTAAAAACTTAATTAATTACTGAAATAATGTTATTTTTTGTAATAGTAGGCGTGTACCTACATTATCCGAGGTTATTTTAAATTCCGTCACACGAGAATAAGTTCGTATCGAGTGCTGTAGGCTCGCGGGTATGACATACGGAATCGCTCCCTCTCCTCCCGCCCCTAGACCGCAGTTGGCAACAGGCCCCTCGGAGGGCGGGGGTGTCGCTAGGGGCTGCCGCGGTCTGTGCTGTGGGGCGCTCTGACGAGACGAGTAATGCGCGCACATTTATTGCGGCGCTTCCCGTCATCGGCATCGGGGCAGCCCTCAGACGCGCCGAAGCCCTTAACCGTATTAAGCGGGAGGAAAAATCGGCCGAAGGACGTTGAATAAGAACGCCGGCGTTTCGCGAAAATCGATTAGTATCGACGCCGTCGCGTTTATGCGTTCGCCGATAAAAATTTTGACGGCCCCTTTCGAAGGTCACCTACATGAGGGATGTCCACGTGCAAAAAACACCACTACTTACGAGGTTTCGCGATTGCTTCGCTGAAATGTGGAATAAATCGTTTGTTTATTTATTTATAAAATAATCTTTACAGCTTTGATCGTTATAATTTTATAGAGTAGGGGCCAGCGACCGCTAGACTTACGTTACAGTATCAAATCCGAAATATTTTTTGTAGATGCACACTATGGTAGGTAAGAGAGTTCGGGTATTATGATGTTTGAGTTCGGGGGATTTTGGCAGATACATGTCCAAAAAAATGAGCGGGCCTTACTTGTGTGTAACGTTTGACATCTAACAATTAAAAATGTCTATATGTATGCGCATTTATTTATTATTGAGTTTTGTCGCACTAGGTAGGTACCGTATATCTATATGCGCATTTTGTTTAGAAATGTGTTTGGTCAATTATATGTTTTTATTATTTTCATAGATGGTGGTAGTGTGCCGCAATGCATATTGTATGAAAACTTTGAATAAATATTTTAAAATAATCACATAAATTATATAAAAATTGAGAATTATTGTTTATTGTTATTGTTTACATTAGTGTAATTTTTTTAATTGGATAGTATCGAAGATATAGATAAGCCAAAATTAATCAAAGTTACAACATCCACACGCTTGACACCAGCCGCGCAGCATATATACAAAATCAGAAGCGTTGACTGTCGGAAGTGTGCGTCTTCGCCGTGATGGCACTTGCTGGACATTGATTTGTTTATAAACGATGACTTTTTTTTCCATAGCGCGTATTCCGCGCGCGCTCATTGGTGAAATGAAATTGCGCGCGTCTCGTATCCTGTTACACATTTCCGTCTTTTTATCTAGCATCTACCGTATCAGGGTGTCTCAAGGACTTGGTCTATGAATGGTAGGTACCTACCACATACCCAGGACCGTTCTATGGGCAAAAGCCCCCATATCGGTCCTACTGATTCGTCTCCAGGTTGATATTTTTTCAAACGACCGTGCTGCCCCGCACCGATCGCCAAATGCAAACCCATTTAGCCATTTACGCTACAGTGCAACAATTTTTATTTATGAAATACAAAGGTACATATGGATACAAACAAAGATCCAATAGATAAGACCGAGAATTTGGTCTGGAAGAATAAAAATATGCGTATTGAAAACAAAATCAAGATATACAAGACATGCGTACGACCTATCATGATATCCTCGTATACTATAGAGACGCGGGCTGACACTGTCCGCACCAAAGGACTCCTCAGGACATCTGCAATAAAAGTGGTGAGATCCATTACTGGAAAAACTGCACGTGTTGATTGTTGCTTTAATTATGAGTCGGAAGTGTTCAAGCAACCGTGATCTGATGTCAATAGTTATGAAGATATGTGATATAAAAGTTTGCATTTTTTTTTGTTGGACCATTTTTTGGATCATCAATAAAGTAACCAACAAAGAACAATAAGCCTGTCTGGAATCGGGGTTTTCAAACGACCTGTTGCTAATCTACTTCATTAAAATAAAATAATATTTTTAAAGATTTAAGAATTTCAACATAATAATTTCTTACAAACGGACATTTTAACAAAATTTTATTATTTATGTTAGTATATAAACAGTAAAAATAACTATTTTGTCTAGCGGTTTCGAGGCGTAAACCGGTCTCTTCGTCAGGACAACCGCTACACTAGCACATAAATACATATAAATATCACTACACGCCACAAGTATTTTTTTTCAATTGATTCAGAAACATTGTAGATTGACATTTAAAAAAATATTGATTGTATTACTATCTACTTATTCTATTGGATTAATGACAACTATGTACATGTTTCGGAAAAACCTTTCCATCATCATTTATTAATTAATAATCAATTAAATCAAGAACTCCAGCAATAATATTTAAAAATAATTTTTCAAATAATTTAGAAAAAAAAAAACAAATGACATTATTCATTTTGATATTTTACCTATATTATATATATATATATATATTATATATAATATTATAGAATATAGATATATATATATATCTTATAACTATATAACACCCTGACGATGAAAAGGTTTTTCCGAAACATGTAGGTGTAATTAATAAAATAATATAAGTAGATGCATACAAATAATACAATATTTTTTTTTTTAAATGTCAACTTACAATATTGCTGAATCGATCGAAAAATAGATAAATAAATAATAACATTATGGTTGTGGTGTGAAGTGACATTTACATGCTGGTGTAGTGGTTATCTCGACGAAGAGACGGGTTACGTCTCGAAACCGGTAGAATTTTTTTTTCTGTGGTTATATGCCAACATAAATAACATCTTGTTCATAATTTCTCACTGAATGATATACTTTAAATTTCTTCTTTCTTTTAGTTTGGCTGCTGTCAGGGCCGCCGTGACCATTAGTCACCCTGCAGGCGAGCCGCCGAAGCTGCAGAGGAAGATATTATTTGGCGCCTCGTTATAATAAACTGCATTTCTGGTGCATTCTCGGAACGGACTATTTATTGTGCCGTGCCTGTCTCGTTGGGATAATCTATATTGAGACGAGAAATCAAGCTGGCTGAATAAAAATGTTGGGGTCTGGTAAAAAATAAACAATAAAAAAGTAACCCATAAAAACCAAGTTTTTATTATACTCCCTTTCTTTGTAAAATATAACAATTAAAAACGAATTAAAACATATAACATAGAACTAAACTTACAGTAATTTAATATATTTCTAAAATGTCACATGTTTTAAGCTTTGATAAGACACTTCACGCATTGAAGGTTAAATTCTAAAAATATTTGTCAGTCAATTCAGATTTTCGACATTCGTAGTGAAGTACCTATTATGTATACCGACGGAGTAATTCAAATTTAGAAAATATTCCGCGACGTTATCGGGCCACCGTTGCTAATAATCAAACTTTTCTAATGATTCCAATTTGAAAAAACCAATAAAATTTCTAAAAATCCGAAATTATATTATTGTAACGGACAGGATGAATGATAGCCCTGAAAAGAGCCTCCTCAAAGAAGATGACATTGCCGAGTTCCATGGCTCGCTGCGGACACCGATCAAGGTGGACCTGTGACGTCATCTTATTCACGGGCGACCGGGCAGGACGCCGGTGCGTCATCACCACCCTGAGGACCGTAAAGACGGGTCCTATGCTTTGATAAATTTGTGAACAAATTTATGTATGAAAATTTATGAAAATAAAATAGTTGTGACATGTTTAAATTATTACATATTATTGTAAGAACCTAAATATTGACATATATGAATGTACTTTGTCACATGTTTATTTTCAATAAACGAGAAAATCGCTGTTGCGATAGACCGGGGTGGTGAGTGTAGCCAACTGTATGGCATAAAGACAGATATAAGAAATATTATTGAATATTTCCGAGTGACGGCCAACTGTATGGCGGAAAGACAGATACAGGAAATATTATTTCCTACGGCTAACTGTATGGCCTGACAGACAGAATTACGAAATATTGTTTAATATTTCTACATATGTATCCGAGGACAGAGAGTTGGTATGCGAAGGAAAAACGGGCTGCAGACCGATTGTTTCCGATAAGTCGCGAAGCCATATCTTGTCAGATCTCGGAGAAATCTACATATAACTAACAGTGTTTTATAGGCCTAGCGACGGGGCTCATCACTAATAAGGTCCCGGGCGCGACAGCCACCGAAAAACGGTATTTGTACCAACAAATACGAGAATTTTCGACCCAAAATTGATTTTCTTATATTTACGAAAAACGAGGGTTTTTTCAATAAAATTGGTATCAAACCATAATATTTTTGCTAAACAAAGCCATTTAGACTAAAATCTGAAAGAAAATCATGTAAATAAAAAAGTAAAATTTTTCACATTTTTTACGTAACCACTATCAGCAGTGGTCCAATGTCGATAAGGGTCATTTTTCAGTCAAAACTTTGAAACTGTCTTACAGACGCTACAACAGCCGGATCAACTTAAAATATTTTTTGTTGGATTCCTTGCATAAGAGTCTACCCATTTTACATGTTTTTACATACCTACCTTGTCAGGGGCGCACCTGAAAAATAAATGAAAATTAATTTTTTGCGACCCACTTTGAAATATTTATAAATGACTGAAATTTTATTGTACATAACTAAAACTGATATCAAAAGTTACACCCATGTGGGCTCTTTATAAACTGCATTAACAAACATGTATAAATCATAGTTAACAAATTTTATAAATTTAATTGTGAAATTTTCCTGAGCAAATACCGCTGCGATCGGTATATATTTTTTGATAAAAAATTAACTTCGGTCTTGCGGGTCCAGGCAATCACGTCATGCTATAAGCAAGACATAGCACCATGTAAATGACGTGATGAAACCCCCGGGGGGGTGGCGTAAAAATTCTAAATAATTTTTGAATTCTGTAAATAAAACTTTCCGAGCTATTTTTTAGACAATTTCGCGGGCGCGAACGCGCGATAAAAACTCTCTGTGATTGGCTCCCGGAAATAAGCCGGGAGGTATTAAATTTGTGTATAAATTAAACTTCCGTCGGCGTACAGATTCATTCCGTTCTGTGCTTTATACGCCGTCTGGACCACTTCTTCTGACTTTTACTCAACACCTCTGACCTCTGCTCTACCTACTGTTTTTGGATTTTGGAACTTCAACTGGACTACCTGCAACCGGATAATTCACTTTTGTGAATATTTAGAACAACCACTGTCAGCGGGTTTACGATTACCGCTGTACAGTCTTGGTCTATTCTACGAGTCAAGTACGGGAGACCTGCGCATCATATCTTCGCGTATTCTGTACGGAACAACTGGTCCTATCGAGCCGGGGATCCTGTACGACGCTCAAGATGTCGCAGTCTGGAGAAAGACCGGGACGCATGGAGGAAGACGACTTCTACCAAGGGGAGCCACCGGCCTCAGAGCGGACCCGTTCTGTGTCAGACCGTGGCTCTTATCGGTCATCCACGACCGAGGACACCATCCGTCGTCTGAGGGACGAGCTGCGCAGGGAGCGCCGCCATACGGACACACTGGTCCGTATGCTTGAAGCCAACCAGCAGCAACCGCGGCAAGCTAGCCTCACGGGAGCGAGGCTGACAACCACTGCAGCGGCCGGCATCTCGACGTACGAGGACGTACACCCACCTGAGGGCTCTCGTGCTGGAAGCCGGACGAGAGATGATGGCCCTGAAAAGGGACCGACGTTCGAGAACCAACATCAACCTGGACCCCCAGCTATGGGGCCACCCGGGGCAGGCCGGGACAACCATGGTGACCCTGCAGGGCCCCCTTTGGATAGCGCCAGTGCCAGGCGCCCACCCAGGGGTGCCACCGTCACGACATCCGAGGAGGACCGGACTAGGCGGGCTTCCACCAGCAGTGCCGTGCCAGAACCAAGCACCTTCACCAGGGAATGGGTCCTCAACCAACGGGACCCAAAGGAAACCCTGACTACCATCATAGAGGAGGTGCTTCAAAAGAATCGACAAGCCGACACCACAGCCCTGAGCAACCCAGCTGCTCAGGTATCAGCAATCCTGGCGCGGCAGTCAGGAGCGAAGGAGCTGCCCAACTTCAGTGGAGATGCATACGACTGGCCAACTTTCTCCGCCCAGTTCGAGCAATCGACAACGCTGTGCGGGCTGTCCACGGCGGAGAACCTGATCCGTCTGCAGTCTGCCCTGAAGGGCCGAGCTCGTGAAGCCGTTGCGCCGCTACTGGTGGACCCTAGCAACGTAGCTGAGATTATGCAATCATTGCAAGATCGCTTCGGGAATGCAGCCAACATCATAGAAAGTATGTTGGAAAAGGTGCGCCGCCACCCCCCGATACCTGCAAACGCACCAACGGACGCGCTGAGCGACTATGCCATCACAATACGAAATGTGGTGGCAACAGTACGAGGTTTCGACAACAAATACCTCACTTCACCTCAGCTACTAACAGAAATGGTAGAGAAGCTACCATTGGCGGCGCGCCTAATATGGCTACATAACCGAAGAAATGATTACGTGAACGTTACAGTGAAAGACTTGTCGGACTGGCTGTCCGGCCTACTGCGACCAGCTCAACATGTAGGTTGCCGATCAAAAAGGGCGATCAACCACCGCGGAGGACAGGTCCACCATATGAGCGTGGACAATGTGGACGAGGAGCGCCGCCCAAAACCACGGCAGGAAACGTGCCCAGTGTGCCACATGACAAAGCACCACCTGGCTACGTGCAACACATACCTGAAAAGACCCCTGCCAGAACGATGGAATATCGTGCGACGAACGCAGGTATGCTGGAATTGCCTGAAAGAGAATCACCACTCATCAAGATGTACCAGCAAACCATGTGGTACCAAGGGCTGCCGTGAACCCCACCACCACACACTACACGGAGCAAGGCACCACAACCCGCCGCACAATGGAAGGCGCGGTGGGAGATTTGGACCATCAACTGGAGGACCGGCGCGCAAGGCGCCAAAGGTTGGCGGCCCAGGTGCAACGAATGCTGCAGCCGCCGCACCAGCAACCAGTGATACAGTGGGCCTGACGAGTGGCCAAGGAGGCAGACAATATGTCTTCCTCAAAGTTCTTCCAGTGGTGGTGGGTGGCCCCCGCGGGCAAATAAAAGTGCACGCGCTTCTCGATGAGGGTTCGACGGTTACCCTCATCGAGCAAGAAGTGGCCAGTGCCGTCGGGGCCATGGGACCGGTTCGTAGTCTGCGCATACATGGCGCGAGTGGAATGTGCTCTTCAGACAACCGGTCCCACTCAGTGAGTGTTACCGTACGCGGTGACGGGCCCGAATTCCCGATGAGGGCGAGCACGGTGCGTAGGCTCGCTCTCCCCTCACAGTGCGTGGTGAGCAATAGGCGCGTACCGCGAGGTGAGGGATACGCCAGTGTGAACGAAGTGCAACCGCAGCTTCTGATCGGGCAAGATCACGCGCACCTCATTGTGTCAAGAGAGGTGAAGGAGGTGCGCAACAACGGTATCCAGTCCCGCACGGCCCTAGGATGGGCCACACACGGCGTATTCGGGAACGATATCCACAATAGTGCCGCAACAGTGTTGGCAATTGCGGGTACGGTGTCTCCAGCAACCGACAACTCTCTGGAGGGACTAGTTCGCGAACATTTCGCTGTGGATTCGCTGGGCGTAACCACCGCAGCCCGCATCAACAAGGAGGATGCGCGGGCCGCCGCTATTATGGAAGCGACCACCCGGCAGCTGCCCACTGGCCAGGGGGAAACCGGCCTCCTATGGAAGCATGACAAGAGAGTGCTACCAGAAAGCCGCCAGTGCGCTGCCAACCGCCTGGCTGGCATTGAACGAAAAATGGCGAAGGATGCGGCATACGCGGGGGCATACAGGGCCAAAATAGAAGAATATATAACCAAAGGATATGCCCACCTCCTGTCGCCGGCCGAGGAGGCCGGCATGAATGGAAAATTCTACCTGCCGCACTTCGCCGTTTTTAATGCTAATAAACCAGGCAAGATACGAATTGTCTTTGACGCGGCAAGCAAATGCCGCGGCGTCAGCCTCAATGATGTACTAATAACCGGGCCGGACCTGCTCAGCTCTCTATTGGGCAGTGTATTCCGGTTCCGAGAAGGAAAAGTGGCGCTGGCAGCGGATGTAAAAGAGATGTTCCTGCGAATAAGAATCCGAGAAGCGGACCGGGCAGCACAATTATTTTTGTGGAAAAAACAGGGCGAGCCGGAACCAACCACGTATCAAATGAC
>JADDOH010007123.1:0-69298 GCA_016648135.1 Agrypnia vestita
GTCATAGCATGTTACAAAAACCAATGAGATTGCGTAATTCTGGGAAAGCGCCGCAGCGCTCCCAGCGGCCGAGCGGTGAACTACGTCATTCGCGATTGCACAATTTCACCGCGCGGCAGATTTCATATGGCAGATACAAATTAATTCACAAAAATGCATTTTAGCTCCCAAGAGACTAATACTGTGTTATTTTGTAATAACAGACCTAGCAGATGATAATAACACAGTTATTTGGACGGGCTGGGTCATACAATGCCCAAAAAACTAAAATTAAATTTGCCACAAACGGCTCAAATTTTCAAAAATTCATAAAAAATCAAAAACAGCATTTTTACAAGTTTTGCTATGACAAATGTAATTTGCGCATGCAAGCGCTCATTTTAACAGTAATTCCAAATATTTCAGGTAAATATTTACTGAGTTATAGGCATTCAAAAAAGCGCCAAAAACCAATTTTTTATTCCACTCTCAGGCGCGCCTACATCATTCCACATATATAAAAATATATTTTCCAGACAGGCATTCAGTAAAGGAATGCAATGACACTACATAAGTAGGAATTCGTTCACGATAAGCCGCTCTGATTGTCGATTAAAAATTCGACTTTTTAATATTCTCCACGGCGAGCCGTGTGCGCGAGCTTACCGCGACGTGGGCCCGAAAACAGGCGTACACCGTTTCCAAATCGAGAAAAATACAAAATTTTTCTCACGGTCTTCCAGTACTCATTTCATGATGACCATCTCCACGATGGCGCCCGGTGCAGGCCTTCGGGCCCCCGTGGAGGGTATCCCATATACGCATCTCAGACGGGGGCTCGGAATTTGAGTACTAGGCGTTAGAAGTTATAGCCGGTCAGGTAAGTTTGTAAAATCTCTCATATTCAAAAAACATTTATTTGCCCGTCGGCGGATTCAACGGCGGAAAGGAAGAGACGAGACCCTCTGCAGCGAGACTCGTCTCCCGTGTTGGCGAATATTGCGTGCCACACTCATGCCCATTTAGTGTTGGCGAACATCGCGGGTACCGCGTGCCACACACATACTTTACTTTGGGGCGTTACATCGCGGAAGAATCCCTTCGGCTCAAACTTCTAACCTTTGTCCACGCACCAATAGGTGCCAAATAAAAAATTATTTATTTCCATTTTATTCATAAAAATTCATAAAATTCCAATACATTTTTCTCATCAGAGATTCAACATAATGCACATGACAATATTGCATACAAAAAAGGGCGCCAAGCGCTGCTTCTTACAAGGCATCAACATATTTTTAAAATATTTTCATAACATATACAAATTCCACAAATATTTGTATCGACACTTGTAGCTGGAAATAACATCGGCGGCCAAACAGGCCGCATTTTTCATATTCATTTAACAAAGGGCCAATCTCAGGGCTAGTGTCCGGACGATGTTGTTCTACAGCTAGTTGGAAGCAGTATGCGCGCGCGGCCCCCCTCCAGTCGCGGCAGCAGCCGCTGGGCACTGACTTGCGCGCGCTCCGAGCGGCAACCCAATTTTCAGTAGCGGCATACACACCTCGTCTCCAATGCAATTTTCTGTATGTAGCGGCTGATTTATTTTGGACACGCGCCGCTCATAGTGGTCATGTTATGTTCTCATTTTTTACATGGCTCAACCCTGTCCGTTCCAAATTACCTTTATAAAATAAAATCAAACCCGTACTCTGAGTTAAAACCCTTTTAACAGGACCTCGCGTATTTAGCACAAGATAGGTATTTTTATAAGACTTATTAACAATTTCCCGCGTGTTTAGCATAAAATAGGTATCTTTATAACGCACAGCTAGTTTCCAGAGATCCGCCAATACTATTCCTGTATACTTAGTAAAACGAAAAATAACTAAATTTGAACCGTAGCGGTTCCTGAAATTCTGCGAGTATTATTCTGTGAACCTAGTAAGACGATAAAAATAATTAACTTTATAGAACGTAGTGATTTCCGAAGTTCTGATATGCCAAAATTAATTACCTTTATAAAATAAAATCAAACCCGTACTCTGAGTTAAAACCCTTTTAACAGGACCTCGCGTATTTAGCATAAGATAGGTATTTTTATAAGACTTATTAACAATTTCCCGCGTGTTTAGCATAAAATAGGTATCTTTATAACGCACAGCTAGTTTCCGGAGATCTGCAAATATCAGTTCTATATATGCCGGACTAATCAACTTAATAAAGCGCAGTAATTTCCGAAGTTCTAATATGCCAAATTAATTACCCTTTATAAAATAAAATCAAACCCGTACCCCCCTTTTCTTTTATCGTGAGCAATCAACAATGTCGAAGAGTATAATTACCCGTACACCACTTTCACTTGAAGTTAAACTATAATTTTCAACCACTGGGACACTA
Organism: Agrypnia vestita; assembly: GCA_016648135.1. Classification (NCBI taxonomy): domain Eukaryota; kingdom Metazoa; phylum Arthropoda; class Insecta; order Trichoptera; family Phryganeidae; genus Agrypnia; species Agrypnia vestita. Next base: position 2,380 of record JADDOH010007123.1, read on the forward strand.
TCACTATCACAAGTCGACGGTAACTATCACTCAAAAAACAACCGACGCGGATTTCGCACCCCCGTAGACGTCCACACCGACTGCCTCAATTCTGACTCCGCGTTACCTCTAATACCCCTCCCAGCAGCCAAAGGTCCTAAGTCGTGTGTTTCCAGGATTTTCAATATCCTACTTTCCTTGATACCCAAATCTTTGTCCCTTAGATTCAGTTTGGCAAAAAAAAAAACACATTCCCTCTTGGACCTGTCAGTTTGACTCCACCTTCTGTTGCGGTCCCTGTCTCTGTTTTGGGGCGGACTCGGTGGCTTCGGACGATTTAAATTCGCTTCGCAAGCGCGATAATTAATTTTTAATATTTAATTTCTAAGTTCAGTCCATATTGTCGTTTGATCAACCGTAACCACAATCTATCGGGTACTCCCCTAATCATAGTTGATGTTTCTTCACTATCTACCATTATCATGTCCCGTTCCCTCGTATTTTCACCCGTCCTTATCGGAAATTTAACGTTTCTTGGCCGCTATATCATGGGATCAATTTCCCTATACTCACCATGTACACACTGCGTACCTAGATATAACAATCATCCAAAGGTACTATACCTAATTTTAAATTAATTTTGGGCGATCTTTTCTCGTGGATCACCCAATGAATCCTGTCTTATGCCCGCGGCACCCCGCGCACAGGGACGTATTAGGTCCCTCCGTTGCGGAATTTAAACATAATTTGTAACCATTTATTATTATTTTTATTGGCAGTAAGATTGATCCACAAAATAACTATGTTACTTAGACAGTGAATATTCTCGAACAATATAATACTGGAAGAGTACTATTCGCTATAATACAATAAACTATTAATGTAAGTTAAAGTAAATTTTTAAATTCAGTGGAAAATTTTTAAGATCGTTTTGCTTTTAATTTTTCCCAAAACAAAATAAATAAATAAATAAATAAACACACAAATACACACTCACACAAACCCACTATTGGACATGTTTTTCTTATTCTTTTATCGATTGTATGTATGTGTTTTCGCGTAATTGGCCCAAAACTCTGTACATCAATTATTGTTTTTTCTTCAAAGATTGATTAATTATATGGCTGTAAGAAAACCAATAAATGAAAATAAATAAAATAAATAAAAATAAACCTCCAGTGCCGCAGGCAAGGCGTCGGATTAATTCAGTGCTTATTTATTGCCAAGGTACTGGACGCCTCCGCTGATAACTATATACCACTCACCATGTTCTTAGAGGTGTGTTGAAAGATTGCTAGTATCTGTCGAATCGGTCTCAAGTAGTTGTCTGTATTTGTACGTATATCATTATTACATGCTCTTGCTATATCCGTTCCACTTCATATTATTGTTCCTCCCGTCTTTGAATTTCTATCACACTATGTTCTCCTATGTTTTTGGTATTTATATACCTGCTTCTTCGCGTTATATTACATTTACTCCCAATTATATTTGTTTCATCTATCCATCCATCTTTAAGATCCCCATACGCTTTATCCTTTTATTACATGTGTATATGGGCCGCAAATTCATATTATCTTATTTACAATATTCTTATCTGGATACACTTGTTCCGATTATGTTTTGTGGGTTATTACTACCAAACCCGGTGAAGTCTGAGCTAGAATAGCCAATCGTATACTCGTTATCCGTTCTGATGAGACTACGCTAATGTCGGACAGGTTTGTAGTGATTATTATTCTTTTCTTGTCGTGCCATTAATATGCTTACACGTTATCGTTATCTCTTTCCTAACTATATATACCGTCATTGCGCAATTACCTATCTGTTATAAAAGCCTGAAGAGCGTTAGTCTACAGATAAATATAATAGAATTATAGTTAACTTTCATAGCCGCCCACGTTATCCGACTCCCGCGAAACGAAAATAAATCATTATCCGCTCAGTTAAGGTCACCCCCCTGGTACATCGTATACGTCTAATGTGTGCTTCGCGGCCAATTTCTTTAAATTATTTATCTCTTATTTAAATTATCTATTTATCATCTCTCGCCATCTCACTGATTAGGACCTGCCTTCCTTTCTTTCGCTTATATTTCGCATCTCTGTTGCACGGGAATACACTCGAGATCACGATTAATGACATTTAAACGGTCTCAAAAATCCAGCAAAAAAGCCCATAATTCAGAAACCTCGTGGAACTGTCAATATCATCGTCACCTTAGAGTAGACGTTAATCGGTTTTTTAACGGCTCAAAACGCAATAACCGCGACCCAAATCTCTGAAAACCGTGTTCAGTATATTTTATGGGGAGCACATGTGGACCGCTCGGACCGCATCGATCGTCAACCATTTGTACCAAACACGGCGACAAACACCTATAATTCTAGCCTCCACCACAAGATTAATATGATTTATAAGAATTGAATAGTAACTGCCCGTAACCTATATCCGATCAATCGCTACTAACTCCCTCCCAATACTAGCGTTTCATCATTCCCAAATTTTTGTAGCTCCAATACTCCGCCAGGTGGGTTTAGCTCAATTTTTCCCGCGTAGCATTTAAATCATCTTAGAGTTCAAAATAAAAAAAATAAAAAATAAATCTATAGAAACAGGTGATTCATCACAATGTTCATGGAAGACCAACAGCACAAAAAAAAGGCATAGAAAACATTGTTACAATATATTACAGGTCTCCACAATTAGAAATATGTCAGTAATGATAAATATTTATGAATGACTAAGGCATATTAAAAATTATATAGAAAGAAAAAATTAAAAATTTAAACAAAAGAAGAAGAAACTTAATTATTACGTGGAAAAAAATTCAGCACTCAAAATTTTTCTTAATCTTGTGTGGCTGCACTCAAACAGATCAATATCCAATAATCTTATCAGTTTATTGAATGCATCGCATACTCTCAAGAAATATGAATTACGACGATAGTTGGATGAGGTAAAATCAATGTGAAAGATTGGGTTGTGTCTACGAGATCTACAGGGAACATGGAATTTTAGTCTATTTAATAGTTCAGTACAGTCGACATTGCCTGATACAATTTTTAGTAGGTACATCAAATCACCTATTTCGCGACGTTTGTATAGTGTTAGTGTTACGGACAGGACAAGGCCTGAGCCTACCGTCAGGCAACGGAACTTTCGAGTTCTCGAGTTCTGTAGTTGACGCAATCACGTCACATAAAAGGTAGAAATTTCTGATGTGAATGAAGCAGAGCAAAAGGCCCCTTTTAGGGCCGCTGCCGATCGCCGTGACCCGTACCGTGCCGAAGACAGCGCGCGAGTTTTCGGCTGCGGTGGTTGTCCTCATGCGTGTCGGGACATCGGGCGGCGGCACCCGGGAGAGGGGGTTAGCGAATGGGAAGCCTCAGCTTCATGAGATCGCATCCCGCTGATGGCAATGGAAATGCGCTGAGTTGCATGATCTGAAATGTGTATGTTTTTACTGAGAATATTATATGAAAATATTAATTTTCAGATTTTTTAACATTTCAGAGCTTTCTAATATGATGGAAATTAATGGATTTTTTATTTCAGATGGAACTGAAACACAATTTTATATAATAAAGTATCGCATTTTCATTGTTTTAATAAAAGAGAGCGGGCGGGAGACGATTTTTATTTGCGCACAAGGCGCGTTTTTGTACCCTGTTTGAGTGAATGAAATGATTGAGTAGTAGAATCGCACACATACACACACGCTGTAAGACATAAAAGATTGTCTAACAGATGACACGATAAATGGTTTACTGTATGGCATAAAAAATTGCCAACAGGTCACTGGTAAAAAACACACATTTTTTATGACAAGGAAAAAAAATCGAAATATTTTTTCGAATACATCATTAATGAATAAATCACACTCAAAATAATATGAAAACACAAGTCTGACAATACAAACACCTCACCAGCCGCCGCTTAAGAGCGACACACCGGGCTGGGTTTTTTCCATATAAATGTTAATGAAAACACACAAACCGGAATAACTTCCGTCAGAGGTGTCCGATTTTGATAATTATTTTTGCATAATGATCAATGATCAGATCAAGACCTATTTGGGGAATATACATACTCATGTGTGCAAATAATTTCGGTTTAATTAAAAAATTAGTTTTTGGCTGAAAAGTTTAAAAATTCATAAGTATAGTAAGCTGCGACTCACAACAAAGTGTGATATATCACCAGATGCGCTGCGACGCACTCTATATACTAGATACAAAAAACTAAACCTAAAAGTTAATTTAGAATTTTAAGAAATTTATTTGTTGAAATATCACAGCCCACCGGGCCAGAAAATGAGATGTATTTTAACTGTTGCTTTAATAATAGTGTCTCAAGGTTGCCACGAAATATGCCAGACTGTTTATTGAGACGCAGTCCATGTAATGGCACATTTAGAAATCCTCCGGTGGAGGTGTGTTTCATTTAATAATTAAAAAACTGTAATATGTGTAGTAGAAATAACTAGCCGATACGCGCCCATATGTATGAAAACTGTAACATATTTTAATTGGCTTCGAGGCTGGGACTTCACGGTCCCGGCCGAGGGTATAAATAACGCATTATTGGCGGACCGACCCTCAGTCTGGTTTAGAACGCTGTGGCAGACCCTTGTTGTTTGTTTCATTTCTCACCCGAATACCTTCTACGATTTTGCTGCCTGCTGACACCGACTTCTCTCGAGCTCGAGACTTGGTACTTCGCTGCGATCTGCTGGTTGCTGTCTGCTGACGCCGAGCGCTCTCGCTTCACGCCCGGTACTTGATATCGGCGGCGATCGCTACGCGCGGTGTGCTGACGCTGAGCGGGACATTGTCACGCTCGGTACCTACTACTTCTGCGGAGTGCTGTCTGCAGGCGCTGACTTGCCAAGCTAAGTATTCCATCGCAGCTTTCAACCGTCTTTTTTAAGACGATTTACTCTTGAGTTGGCATTTACCTCGTCGAGTTAGACATTTTGCTCATAGCAAATTCCTTTGCTGTCGCCTCTGGTGCACATTCCTGTGTACTAATATCGCTCTTTTTCCAGCTGCTCACACAGTGCGCCCGTGCTGTGTGAGACATCCCGAAGGTTCTGAAGCGGAATCAGCGGACCGCCCTTTGTTGCCTGTTCTGTGCGGAACAGGTAGGATGTGATATTTTTTGTCATAATCGTCAGAAACGCAATTGAATTTGAAGTTGAGAAAGCGATGATGAGAAAGCATGATTGATAATTAAGACCATTGAGACTGTTGTCCTACCTTGACCTACCGATGGTTGCGCGTCGAAATGCCAAAAATCAGTTTTAATGAATAATAATCTTATACTGTGTCGTAATTGAAAGCTTAATCCTTAAAATTAATTTATTAAAACTCGATAAAATAATCGACAATGATCAGCGCAGATTTTTACAACTTAATATTTTGAGCGTCATTAACATACCACTTTGTCTTTATTTTACTTTTTTTAGAATAAGTTCTACAGCACATACACGTACACAAATTTTTATTTAGTTTGCATAAAATTTATGAAGAAAGAACCGCTCTGTTGTGACAAAGTGAATAAGCATCAGGATGATTGATACAGTTATTGACGGTATATTTTCATTTTTGTAGAGTAAATAGCGGATGTGCATTTTTGGAATATAATTAACACAGTTAAATTCTTTACTATCCGTAAATACAGAAAATAACCCGTTTTAACTTTGAGTCTACACATACCAAAGTTATGAACCAACATCGATGTCGCCCACCGTGTGACTATTTTATTTTCAATTTTTATTATTTTTTCTTAGGGTATTCTGGGCAAGGGCGGATCCAGCTTTGGCGCCAGGGGGGGGTCACATAGTCGTGGTCAAGTCACAAGAAGTTATAATTTAATTTTGATAATAATAGATACTTACAAGTAAAACGTAGGTATTTTATTAATAAATATAACTACCTACTGTACTTAAAAATACCTACCTACCTATATTTAAATAACAAAATAAATTTTTCTTTTACGTCTTCTCCCGAAACGCGTTATCACTTCATCTACTACAATGGGTACGTTTTTATGGACGTGGAGAAGTGGCAGTCCGGTTAGACGTTCTTCAACCATTGAAGCTCTTAGCCACGATGTGATTCTTCGCAACGTAGAGAAAGATCTTTCCGCTGTCGCTACACTAACAGGTAGTGTAGCCATAATACATAAAAATCTTCTTATATTAGGATACATCTCAATATCGCAATTTAAAATAAGGTCGGAAATCGGCTGCGGTATGTCCTGACTCCGCTGCCACTTCACCATCCACAGCGTATATTCGTTTACAACGACAGAAACTGGAGTATTATCTAGTAACAATGTATAATCGGTTGCTAGTTGTTTCACAGTTTTAATGTCTTGATTACTGTATTCGCTTTTTGGCATGAAAACGCTTAGTTGAATCAAATTAAGTATTTGAAGAGGCAGACGATGCTGTAGGTCACTTATTATTGAATCCAGAAGAGGGATGTATATTAGTGTCCCGTCGATGTATGAGAAAAAAAACATTTTTCAGCTACACAATCACAAGAGGTATCAAAATTTGCGTAATTTTACACAAATTGCGAAAAAGGTAACAAAAATTTAATCGTTTGTCATTTTGAGGGCTCTACCGAGCTTTGAAGTTTTGTAAATTTTACGTTTTTATGGAGTTAAACCGTTTGCCTAAAATAATTTTAAAAAATCGTGTTTAAAAGGTATTTTAGTATTGAAATTAATGAAACAATGCACAAGAAAATAAAATAAACAAAATATAGATTATAATCAATAACAAAAACTAAAATTTTTAACTTATTTTTGTGTCCAAAATTTGGCATTTCTGCTCGAGATTGCATCCTGGTTCTAATAAAGCCATCTCTAGAAGTAACGTCAGTTACACTTTGTAAGGCGTCTGTTATATTCTCTAGGACCCAAAGTGCAACCATCTAAGGTCAAGAATAAATGACGAAGGGGTAACTCATTGACATGAAGCATACAAACACACCATTGTAATGGTCTCTGCAAAAACTCCTCTAAATATTTATCACGCCACCCTTCCAATCGGTGTTAGTTGCAGTTCCGTCACATTCAACGCCAATTACGTCATCTTAATTCCAACCTCGACCCTCTACTAAAGATGTGATCGAAGTAAGAATTCCCTTTGCAGTGCCACGTCTTTCGGTATTGTGTGTCCCAAATAAATTTATCCAGGCTGTGCTAAAATTGAGATGTGGTCTTCTAAAACTTTTTTCGATGGACTTTTCGTCCATCAAAGTAAATGCTTTTTATAACAATACCTCCAATATCTTTTGAAGCTTCCGGGCTTTAGATACATCTCTGTAGATCTTATTTTTATCAATAACCAGAGTTAAATCTTCGGTAGAAACCAAGCCGACGTCAGTCAAAACCGCAGAAGCAACAGCAGCAGCAGATTGCGTGAATAAACCGTATCTATCACAGCAACTCTCGGCAAAGGCAATGTAGTCCAATTCGCCGTTGAAGTCAATGGTGTCTCTGTCGAGAGCGAGTTTTTCGGGAATGCCTCTGTTATCGGATTCGTTTCTGGGGAAAATTCACGCACTGAATCTTCATCACAATTTGCTGAGACAGAATCGGCTTCTTCGGTATTTTAACACGACTTTTTTGTTACCCTTATCTTGTCGTTTAATTAATCTAGCCGTTTTTTTCTTATCAAAACCGCTTATAACCATTTTCCTTTCATTTATTTGATCCAACAAAAACTTCTCTCATCGATGTAAACTTTCTTAGGTTTTAGACATGAACAAGATTCAAATGAAGTGCATTTACAAGTGGAAACGTCAAAAAGTTTCTCAGATGACTAAAAAACATTTCAGTTTATTTTCAAAACTATCATTTCGTTTGGTTTTGGGGTATCTTTTCAAATTGAGATACTTTTCGAAATTGGATTTCACTGATTAAATAACTCGTTCCTTAGTTGCAACTGGAATCGAAGTTTTGGTCTAAATATTGTTGATCTCTTCGGAAAAAATCACATATATATCTGATTTGGATTGATCTTTTTAATTATACGTGAATTTCAGGTCTATCTTGACAAATAAAATAAATTAATTGACGTCCCTTATAGTTGGTAGCTGCTAATTGTTAAGTTCTTTGTATGGTCCGAACATAGCATAAGTAGTCTGACTACGCCTCGAACTTCTTATTTAAAAATGACAAAATCCGCTTTTACTACCGTAACAATCGCCATGGTACTTTTATGGTATAAAAATTATTTTGGCTACGAAGAAAACACGAGTCAAGTCAAGAAAGTCCTCAAAACAAGTTCAAACTTGAGGGTATTTGCAGGTTGAAACCTAACAAATCGAAGTTGCTGGTAACGTGTTGTTGCATTCAAATCGAAACGTCATGTATGATTTAGACCTAAATAGAATAAAAAGTAAATATTTTTTTGTATTTAGTTCAGGAGCCAAAATTGAGGATAGCGAAATATCACCATAAAAATGACAACTTTTCAAAACTTTGTAGATCGGTAGAACCTTAAAGATATAGTTTATTTTATTTTTAAAATTATTTTGGTAATCTACGCTCAATTACGCAAGTTTTGAGAGGTCTTGTGTTAAGATAAGCCAAAATAAAATTTATCGGGACAGCCTAATGTATATGGCTCTGCGGAAATACTCTTGAGCAGATTGAGCAGGTTGGTTATTGGCCCTATGTATTTGTCTTGACACTATTCTGGGACATTTAATTTCTACATCTAGCTGCTCAGCTACTTCTTTAGCCTCTTCAAAAAGCTGTCGGTAAATTACGTCCGCATTTTCTCTTTCATTTTGTTGAACACTTATATTATCATTAATAACGTCCGCAGCTTTTTTTAAATCAATCGAGTTCGATTGCAGTATTCTGCTTAAAGATACAGTAGTAACTGAAAAATAAAAAAGTTAGTAAGTGACTGAATGTGAGTATGAGTATTTTAATTAGTGGTCCACCTAGGTCCTGGACCCAGCCCAGGGGGGGGTCATGACCCCCATGACCCCCCCCCCTGGATCCGCGCTTGATTCTGGGTGTGCGTAGTATCCTATTAATGTTCATTTCTCACTGTTTAACTAAATATTACAATAATAAGAAGGAAAGTATGTATATTATTTTTTAAATTAATAGAGATGCGAATACGGAATACGTATCTGAAGAATAACGTAATCACACTGTTTTTTAAAAACACTTACTTAATGATTGTATCATATGGATGACACTTCATAGGTACAAAATAGCAATTTTTACTCCCTTTATATTAACTCGTGACGTCTGCTTGCTTGCCGTCAACAAAAACTTTGGATCGATTTTTGACCCTTTTCCCGTGATCCATGCATGATGACAGCAAAATTGGGTTTTTTGGGAAAAAATCCAATAATAATTTATTTCTTTTAGATTTCTGCTTAGTTTTGAAGAATTCTACATTACTCAAATCTGATTCTGACTAAATCATTTGACGCTGGAAATTCATAAGGTACGATATTGATGATAATTGAATCTATCAAAATCTTGACATCTCAAAACATCTGACATTTTAAAAATATATTAAATTTCTTTAAGTTTAATGTTACGTTATATGTTTTAATTCGTCTTTAATTATTGTTATATTTTACAAAGAAAGGGAAGGGAAGAGAAAAACTTGGTTTTTATGGGGTTTTTTTTATTTGTGAATATCTCAGAAACCTGACGTTTTAGGATCTTATGACCGAATAGTTTTATGTTTGTATGTCCCCTATCGATTTGTATAGGTTTCGTCGTTGGTCGCGATTTAAAAAAAAAATGGCGGTGACTACGCGAACTTTTTATGAGAGAGGTTACAACCCCTTCAGCCATTCTTCAGATAAGTCTAACTGTTAGACGGACTGTAATGTTTAGATGGTTGTGGCTGATGGTTGTGGAGCCGAAGGGGAGACTGCCTAGAGTGGTAGTCTACGACGTTCCACGTAACATCGATGAGAAGCATGTGATTGAAGAGATGTTTGTATCAAATGTACAGGGTAAGGTATCTGTCTCTAAAGATGAATTTACAATCAACACAAGGAGGGTACCATGTCAAGCGCGGGCTACGATCGAAGGATTGCCGTTGAGGAGTTTATAGCCGGGTACGGCTTGAACATCCTCAACGAACCAGGCTTTCCTTCGACCTTTTATGGCCCAGCAGGGGGGGAGAGTAACATTGACGTCACCTTGTGCACGGACAATGTACTGGGGCTAGTTAGGGGCTAGAGGGTACTAGACGGGGCCATTAATAGTGACCACCGTCTGATAGCTTTCGGTATCAATCTGGCCCCGGTGCTGATTGAAAGATCTGAATGGAAATTTAAGTCCAGAAACGCGGATTGGGAAGCGTTCGAAGTTGTGCTGAAAGACGAGCTGAGAGATATCTATAAGAGAAGTGTGCAGTACCCAACCCTGGTTGGGGAGCATCTTAATAACGCGGTCTCCAGGGCTGCAGACCAGGTCCTCGGTCGTACCCGACCAGGTAAGCCTTTTAAGGCATGCTGGTGGTCCGGGGAGCTCGCTTCGCTTCGGAGTGGCTACCGAAGGGCCTATCGGCGATGCGGGGCTGTCAGGCAGGGTCTAGCTACTCTTTCAGGGAGACTGGCACTGCGAAGTGAGCTCCGTGCTGCCAGGTCGGCGGCCATCCGTGAGGCGAAGCGAGCCTCCTGGAAGAAATGGGTCACTGAGGTTGGTAATGCTGACCCCTGGAAGGTGACAGGACTAATCAGGGGAGAGGTCTGTCAGTCTCTTGTCCGGGATTATTCACGGGGAAGGGATGACGGTGGATCTTGTCTCAACCCTTGATGGGTTTCTGGATAAACTCGTACCTCTTGAGCGCACTGGGAGGGAGACGGAACATCATCGAATTGTCCGAAGGCTGGCCCGTCTCCCGACCAGTAGTATGCTTAGGGAGGCGCGAGAACCTTCGCCTTTCACCACTGCGGAGCTGGAGAATATTTTCCGCAGCTTAGGCCCTACAAAGGCTCCCGAAATGGACAAGATAACGGGTGTTATAGTGAAAAATGTGTGGCGAGTCGCGAAAGATGAAGTTCTGTTCGTGATGAATTAATGTATGAAAGTGGGGCATTTCCCCGACGTGTGGAAAAAAGGCACTCTTTGTGTAATACCGAAGGGGAATGCCAAGCCTATGTCTGATCCGGGTGCGTATCGACCTCCCAATCACCCTCCTCCCCGTTTTCGGGAAGGTTTTTGAGACGGCGATACGCAATAGGCTTGAGAGACATCTCGGGGGCGTTTGATAATGCCTGGTGGGAAATAATCCTCACTAAGTTGAAGGTGCAGCAGTGCCCGAGGTATCTTTTTAGTTACCTAGACCTAGTCAAAAGTTACCTCAGTGGTCGGGCTGCTACCCTCAGCTATGGGGGGGTCTCGAGCACCAGGCATACAAACATGGGTTGCCCACAGGGTTCGGTCCTTGGACCGACCCTGTGGAACATCCTATTTAACGACATTTTCCTGCTACCGCTGCCTGCGGGATTCACCATTATAGGATACGCGGATGATGCTTTTCTGCTCGTGTCTGTCCAGAGCCGCTTAGCGCTGGAAGAGAAGAGTAAAAAGTCGATCGAACTGATTGAAGAATGGTGTGAAAGGAACAAGTTGTCTTTGGCGCCGAATAAAACTGTGGCCTTGATGTTGAAAGGGAACCTGAGTAGAGAGAGAAAGGAACTGTGAAAATGAGAGGCATGAATGTGAAATTTAAGCGAGAGGTCAAATGGCTGGGTGTAACTTTTGATACGTCGGGTTCCTTTCTCTCCCATGTCAAGGCCATCTCAGACAGGGCGCGGGATTTCTTTATTTCCATGAGGAGGGTGAGCGTATCGAACTGGGGACTCCGGTCACCGGCTATGCGCCTTATATACAAGGCGACATATGTGGCTCAGATCACATATGCCGCTGAGGTCTGGGCGCATAGACTAAGTACCGGAGTGATTTCCTCGGCTCTGAATAGAGGTCAGAGAGTGCCCTTGCTAGCGCTGACGGGGGCCTATCGGACTGTGTCTGGTGCGGCCCTCCCGGTTCTGGCGGGGGTGCTTCCTGCGGATTTGGAGATTCACGAATTTAGCGCCTTGCATACCCTGAGGCGGGGTCTGGAGGTCAACTACTTTGGTAGGACCATTAGGCCTTCGGATCACGAGCGGTTCCGGGTGTTGGGTCTTAGACTAAGACAAATTACGTTTGAAAAGTGGCAAGAAAGATGGGACACGGCCACCACCGGGAGATGGACTTATTCTTTCTTCCCGAAGGTGGCTGTGAAAATAAGGGCAGCGGATATTTTCCGGTTCTGGATCACTATACGGTACAGATACTCTCTGGACACGGAGAGTTCAGGTCGAAGCTTTTCGACCTTGGACTCTCCGCAGATCCATGGTGTACCTGCGGCCGTGTGGCCCAGACGTCGGAACATATCCTCTGGGTATGCAAGATAATGAACGACGCGAGAGAGGACTTGATTGAGGGTATAACTGGGCATAGTATTGATGTACCGGGCCTCCGTCCTCTAACGAGGACCTGGTAAGGAGTGCAAGGAACTTCGGATGCTTCCGTGAGTTTGTTAGGGTGTGGGTGACCCGGTGGGAAATCCTGAGGGGACCTGAGTAAAGAGCTTGCTCTTGTAGAGCTGATCGATACCAAGTCTGATGTTTCTGGGTTGAGTTATTTTTAATCTCTGGTGTATTGCTCTTGAATCGGATGTATATCTACCGGTCCTGACTTCCCTTGCCGGGTGTCACGTTTTTGTTTTGTCTTTCTTTTTCCCCTTGATGGGAGCGGATTGTTCTTCTTTATTATTTTTTTTTTGTCCTGTCTTCGACTTGAAGCCTTCCACTGCCGCCGCCGTGGGATCTTGTCTTTTATTTTATAGAATTAATTTTAAGTATTATTATTATATCTTTTTATACTTACTCTATTGTATTTCTTTGATTTTGTTCTATTATTTTGTTATTTTGGGTTCCTTTTACTTTTTGTGTTACTTTCCTTGTATTATAATAATGTATTTTGTTTTTTTTTTAATAAAGACATATCTTGAGGCGAGGACAGTGAATGGTTTTTTTCAAGCGGCCGTGCCACTTCGCAACGGTTATACGACCGGTACGAAGCAGCACGGTCCTGCTTGTTAGTTGAAAAAAATGTCAACCTGGAGACGATTGAGTAGGACCGATATGGAAGCTTTTGCTCTTAGAACGGTCCTGGGTAAGCGGTGGGTACCATTCACTGTAATGTTTAGATACCTTCTAGAAATGAAGCAGGTACTAAAAAATATACTACAAAGTCTTCTAATTGGTTAATGTGTGCATGTTGAAGTCTTTATTATGAAATGAAGTCTTTCCCTCCGCCAACTGAAATGTACTGAGTGTACCCCTGTGGCAAATTTAGCCACAACGCTAGGAAACTTTTAACTGAAGGCTAGAATGATTTGGTGTTTAAAACCTGAATTCAGAGTCAATACTTAGATGATTTTAAGGTACGCCTTAAAAGCGTAATTTTCAGTATAAAATAATACTTTTAAGGGGTACCTTAACCTTTAAATCATCTATGTATTGACTCTGAATTCGGGCCTAGAAGTACCTATCAAAGATATTATGATTACGGCTATTATATTATTAAAGTCGACAAGCATCGTGACTGAACGTACTAATCAGTCACACTGATATGGAAGTTTCTCTCAAAAATCCGCGTGAGGTGCAGATTATGCGACGCAATGTGCGAAGTAACTTTATCAATTAAATGTCAAGGAAAGTAGCGGGAGTTTCACAAACAATATGACAATTATATTTTCACGTTTATTCACATTCACAAGTATTCAATTAATCCTTACGGTCTAAAACAATATTATTAATTTAATAACTAATCCTAGCCTAAACACAATAGTTCCGACCCCTCCCCACATAAATTTGTCGTGTCCTTTCACATTTCAATCCAAAAAATATCACCAAAAAAAAACACATATCGTCACTACTGGAGACTGTCATGGCCGCGGTCTTAAAGACCGCGAATGGCTCCGCATGCTAAGCCACGCTGTTCGCGGCAACTCGCGGGGAGCGCACGTGGTCCAGGTCGCGGAAGCACGTGGCGTCGGTCGCCGCCGAGTTACAGGAAAGCATCAGCCCTTCCTTGGGAGCCCGCCGTGGTAAAGCGGCCATCGCCTGGGTGGTCCGAGGCGCTGCAGGCCATTCTTTCCTTAAAACTTCCTCATGGCGCCGGCCCACGATCTCAAAAAAATGGCGGCGGCTGGAGCGCCTGCCGCCGAGGGCAGGAGCCCGGGAAGGGAAGGCTGCTCCGTTGACCGCAGTCGGAACTGGACAAGGGCCGGGGCCTGGGCACACGGCTTCAGCCAACACCACCTAGGTGGTGTTGCTTCTGCCCCCTGTGTAGGCGGGGGTAATCTCCCCGCACCAACGATAGGCCCATCTTGCAGCGTCGGGCAGCGGCTGGCGTTGCCACGCGAAGTTTTATAATTAACTTAACACATATTAACTTAACATATTTAAAATAAAATTTATTTTCTAATTTAAAAAAAGAACGCGATGCGTAACGTTACAAGTAGGTCGCGGTCGCATCAACACGAAGCGAATTTGAGGTTTCGTTCATTAATATTTATGGTCTTTTCTATGATTTATGGTGATTCTAAATATTGTCTCTTTTCTTTTTGGTCTATATTCTGTGCTCTTTTCTATGTTTTAAATTCCTGTGTAACATGCAATTGTCACTTCTACGCGTATAAATCGAAAATAGATAATCCATCATGTGGGCCAACAAGCTTTTACAAAAATCGGTTCCGAAAATTCAATATATTCACAATTTTAGAAATTTTACATTGACTGCGTGTTCCAGAGAATCTTTTAAAATTCAAGACATAAAAGATTTCGACGAAAAAGTAAAAAATAGTAAACTCCCAGTTATTGTCGATTTTTTTGCTACGTAAGTTAATTAATTATATCCAATAGAAAAGTTATCATATATTAATCAAATTAATCACAGATTAATATGCTACAGTTTAGTCCGAATAGTTCCTAGTTTTAACATTTTTGTTGTACAGTAAATGAAAATATACCTACAAATGTTTCAAATCGATTTAAATGCGCATATCTCTTAAGAATAAATGATCCTGCGCCACTGAGACATGTTTCCGACATGAAATTTTTAATTAAATTAATTAAAAAGTGTAGAACATCCCTTTTAAGATTTTCAATTTTAAATTCGGACTTGAGAAAAGCTTGTATTTAAGTTTCCCTCAAAGCCAATATTTTCTAGGGTTTTTGTATTATTTTGACATGACATGAGCAGACTGGATTTCATTAATACAGGTGGATTGGGCCACACTATTGTATCAGATGCAGACAAATACGTTATATCTTTTCAAGTTATAATACTGTACAGAACAGATACAATAATCTTATATTATATACACATTATTTAGAAACTCACACATCTGTTTCGACTCTTACTACTACAATGATTTATTATTGAGAATCACTGTTATGCAATTCCTGTATATTTGAGTAATTACTATTGCATGTGAAAATCAGATGGATATTTTTGAACAAAATTATTTGAGATTTGAATTTAGTTTATTATATAAATATAAAATTTGATTGAAAAATGATTATATTTAAAAAATATATAATAATAAAATATTAATATGTATATAAACTTAAAAACAACTTTTTTATTTGATATGAAAAATCTCTTTACCTGTTAGCACATTAAATCTCAGAGATTTTGCAAGTCAGAAGTTATATAAGAAAATAATACATATATAATTTGAAGTTGTAAATTTTGTTTGAAACAATACCTACTCACAAAACATATTTAAAGAATATTAATAATGGTTTTCTCACTTATAACCTATTGCATTATCCAGTCTGTAATTTGGCATTTTGTACAGAAGAAACCAACTCCCATTAAATTAAAAGAAAAGTTGGTCGTAAAAGAATATTGGTTTTATAATAAATGCTAATTATAAGCGTATGTAATTCATGCGAGATATCAGATATGAGATCCATATAAGCTGTTAAGTGAACCATGAACGATGACAGTAAAAACATATTCAACTAATTTTAAATTATTAAAATTTATTTTAGCTGGTGCAACCCATGCAGGATGTTAACTCCTCGCTTGGAACAAGTCATCGCTGAAAATGAAGGAAAAATAAATTTGGCAAAAGTGGATATCGATGAAAACACAGACCTAGCACTGGATTATGAAGTTGGTTCCGTTCCAGTTCTTCTTGCTATTAGAAATGGAAAGGTTGAGCACCGCCTTGTCGGCCTGCAAGACACGGACAAGTTACGCAAATGGATCGATCAAGTCATTGTCAAGGAAAATAATTAACTCTTATCTGTTGGTTTTATGAGATTTTATTTTGTTTACAAGTATGCATATACAGGTCAAATTCCGCCGTAATGAATACCGAGGCAACAAAATTTCCAGAAATAGCAATTATTTTTGCTGCCTCAAATGATCATTCTGTTTTCTTCCCATATCAGTATAATTTGTTATCACGAGATTTAACCTGTACTTGCATATTGACGAATGTTATATTGTGAATAATTGTTAAACAGGTCACATTGAATTAAATATTTAGAAGTATAAATGATTTTATTATTCTTGTATATTTTGTAGCAAATCTCTCGCTCTTTGATAAGCTGACTCTGAAGGTTTCGGTTCAGCATTGGTTGCCTCCGAGTTTTTATTGATCCATGCTTCCATTTCTTCAATGACTTTTTTCGAGTCACTGATAAGGAGTTGTTTAATGCCACCGGATGCTGCGGAGAAATATTCGATGAAAGGTTGCCAGAGTTCATCCGTTACCTTAGTATTGTCAAACTTGTGCTTGTGAAGCCATATTTGTTTCACTTTGTTGAATTTCCATTCTGCTTTGTTGTGTTTCCACAGGGAGAGGTAGCTCAGAGCCTGCATCTGTACAGCTTTGTGTGAATTGGACTCTGCCTCTGCGATCCTCTGAGCATGCTTTTCTCTTTTCATTTGTCGTTTGGACATTTTATTATCTGATGAGCCTGTTTGTTCTGCAACAATTTTCTTTTTTTTCTTTTTTTTTGGCTCTTCATATTCTCCACTGATATTGTTATCCATAATTGTGTTCACTGGGCTATGCGTCGGCGAAACTTCACTAATTTCTTCTTCGTGTAACATTTCGCTAGCTGATCTTTTCTGTTTTTTAATTTTTTTAGAGTTTGGTGCCATAATTTGATTTTTTAATAACTTTAACCTTACTAAGGACGCGCGTGCGAAAATTAAGGTTAGGAATATTATTATTAAAAACCAGGCATAAACAATAAACTCCAATAAGCCCATAGACAAGATAATAGAGAGATTTGACAGTTCAAAGTTGCCATTAAACAAAAATAACGTGTGCACAAGTTGATCAAAATATGATGTGCCTACACGAAGATATAAATTAATTATGATATAAATGTAAAATAAGGGGTATTCGGCGGTATATGTATGTACATATATTACCGAATACCTCTTTTGGTACACTTTTAATTTTTTCAAGCGCCTTTTTAGGGTTTTTTCCTGCAAATACGCGTAAAAAAATATATATTGTCTGATTCAATCCACCAGGCTATCGTTTAATAATTTGCTATCGCAAAATATTTAATAAACGTTGAATTTGTTACACTAATTGTGAATTTTCCTTATTTTAACATCAATTATACGTAGAATTTGTGTAAAATGATGTGTATTCGTTTGATCTTTTTGGACAAGCAATCAGTCAAAATACTGCGTTTGCATGGGGAAGATTCATATTTTTCAAAATATATTTTTGAAAAATATGAAATAAAAAAATATTATGACGAGATTTTACCCCCATTCACTTTTTGGTGCTTTTGATATTTAAAATTTTTGGTAAAAATTTGACATGACAATGACATGCAGATACTTTAGAAGTATGGAGCAAGATATAACAGACTCCTAAATTATTAAAATGTAGTTTTGTATCGGATTCAGTCGTTGAATCTGCTGTTGACTGTAAAGACGATCAAACAATGATACCCCCTATTAGAGATGGGAATTTTAGTTCAGTTAACTGAACTGTCGCTCGCCAGATCGTTCAGTCAAATGAAGTGTTTAATCGTTCAGTAGTTCTTTGAATTTTCGTTTTTTATCTACTTCAATTTCTGTAGTGAACTGTTCACTTACCCACCAGAAAATTTTTCTGGTATCCGAAAATTTTTAAATCCATGAGGGAGGGGGGGTTGTTTTGATTTCCAGAGATTTCATCATTCGGTCCCAAAGTTTTCAAATCTGTAGGGGGGAGGGGTGCTTTCACTTTCCGTCAGAATCTCATTTTATCTACGTAAACTTCCCAAAACGAACAAAACTTTTCGCTGCCTAGGGGAGGGGAGATGTTTTCAATTTCAAAAAAAATTATCCCCCGAATAGTCACAAAATTTAAACTATCCAAAAAAATTCAGCTGACTAATGAATGATTTATTTTTCATCTACTTAGGCCCGGTTGTTTCAAATTCGATCAAAGTAAGCGTAGAGTTTAAACTGAAATTTTACGTTCTCCACCAATCAGACGATCCGTTTTCGTAAAAATCTATGCTTTTATCGACCGCTTACTTTGATCGAACTTGAAACAGCCGGGCCTTAATTAGTGAACGACCAGTTCATTAAAGTGAATTGTACCATTCTACCGT
Source organism: Agrypnia vestita (assembly GCA_016648135.1). Classification (NCBI taxonomy): domain Eukaryota; kingdom Metazoa; phylum Arthropoda; class Insecta; order Trichoptera; family Phryganeidae; genus Agrypnia; species Agrypnia vestita. Next base: position 21,066 of record JADDOH010007123.1, read on the forward strand.
AAAGTGAACTGTTCGTTCTAAAAGAACAGTTCGTTTATAAACGATCCGTCTACACCCCCCTGTCATCAAAATAGCAATAAAGCATAACAATCACGTATTCACCGCTATCATATAACATTGTTCGTACGTCCCATTTATTTTGTGTGTTACTAATTTAACATTCTTATCTTAACAATAAGGGGAATAATCTAAATTAATTAGTATTTGTGTAGGAAGTTTGAATTTACTGAAAAATATTTGAGGAAACTGTGTGCGCCTTAGAGGAGCTATTAGTATGAATGCTACGCGTTATTATAATTGATTCGATTACAATGCGTCTGTTTTGTAATGAGTAACTTTTTACTTCTCGCTGCTTGAGCTTGTATACCAGAGTTTTCGCGATAGTTAACATTTTTAACTAGATCTTTTGGATTTCTTGAAATGTCGCAGAAAGGTTACGGACACTCCAATATGCTAATATGTAAGCAGTCTAAATTATTTAAACTATTTGCGACTTCGATAAACGGCTCATTAGCGCAAATAATAATAATCAATAAGATTGTATGTTTTTAAAACATCTTGAAGGGAAACCATTTGAGTGAGTCTGCATGGATACCCAGAGATTCAGAGTCAATTAAAATAATATGACGATTACCATAGTCTTTTTTTTCTGGCGTTTCACCCCTATGGAGGGTTCTTGCCAAATAACTGTAGTCATTTGTTCTAGCTAAGTCATATAAATGCATTGATTAAAATTTTGCATATAAAGAATTTTAAATAATACTGTTGAAAATTTTAGTAAAAACGGATACCTACCGGAAATTCTACACTATCGATAGTTTTCGGTATTCTGCACTGACTCGAGTAGGTTTGACAAAAAATGCTTCTTTCCATTTTTAAATAGAGATGCGTACACGGAATATGCATTACATCAATATCTCAACTATTTTATAAATATGCTAAACGCATGTGCTGTGAAAATAAGACTAACTTATTGGTCTTCTGGAACGAACCCCCTACCACTGTCATTAGGCAGGTGATTTCAATGGAAACGACCTTTATTTTATGGATCGCACGAATAATATACATGTTCGGTGAGATATTCTTATAATTGTAGGGATTACCACGTCGAAGTCACCAGGTTGTGAGGTACCGTGTCGTGTTATCCCACTTTTATATAATTATTACAGGATGAAAAACAGCTGATGGAGAACAGAAAATCGCGACCAGTTTTATTTATTTGAATTACAGTGTGTCGACTTCGTTTGATAACGGTACAGCTGATTGACGTACGCCTGGGGTCTTCAATTTGTTCCTTGTCGCGTGTGTAGCGGATGCAGAAATTGATCAAGGCAAAGTTGATGCTGGGAGTTGAAGATGGTGCTGACGACTAATGTAAGTGGTGTATCGTTGTGAGGTCGAGGATGATGGTGATACCGCCGGAAGCAGATGCTGGAAGTGGCGAAGACAATGGAGCGATGAGGCGGACGCTGATCGATGGATTGGAGACTGGAGGCATAGGGAGGAATGAGATGAGTGGCGTAGCGATTGTGGTTTGATGTCGTAGCTTCGGCAAGCTGAAGGTTGATCGTATGGCGTAGAGAGATGTGCTACGTAGCGAGATGAGCTACGGGTAGCAGTCGTCGGGCAGCGTGACCTTGTGGTTGAGGAGAGTGAATGAATTGCGTAACGTGATGTCGTAGTGACGGCAAGGGAACGAACTGCATAGCGAGATGTGCTACAGTAGCGGCCGGGCAGCGTGGCGTCGTGTTTACGGCGAGGGAACGAAATGATTGGTACGTCCGCAACTCGTATTTTTATATCCCAATTTTTCTTGCTAGACGTGTGCAAAAACCCGTGTAAGAAATAGCCTGACAGCATCATTTTATTTTCCTTTGTTGTCGTGGGAACGTGGTGTCCGCGGAATCCGCGGGCGAATTCTCTGGTGTCGATCTTATCTGTATACAAACACAGACGTCCGTGCTTCCGAGTGCGCGTGTCTTTTGTCGCGCTATTGAATTTCCGTGGGAGTTCTGGTGAAAGTCAGCGCTAATCAAAAACGCGTGGGGAAACGGGTTGCTGATCTCACATAATTAATCCATTTTGTCAATCTTGGATGATCATGTAAAATGTAAAAATAGATTAGAAGAAAAAAACATAAAATTTTTCATACTACACTATTGAATATGAATCAAGATCCTAAGGCCTCGGGTATGATACGATCGGCGAGCGGCAGAGCGTCAATGCACCCTGTCGTAGTGAGGGACACATTGACGGCAGAGCAGTGAGCTTATTTATATAGTGGCCTGGGCCCCTTACTACTCTGGCGGATTGACGCTCTAACATTCTGCCGCTTGCCGCTCGTATCCTACCCGAGGCCAAGACTGCGTCATTCTTATTTAAATTTAATATTACCAAAAGTAAAAACTGGTCTTTAAAAATTAGCCACGTTTTGTTAACACCACGGCCCACCTTCACATTAAAGAAATTGAAATAATTCAATGTGTTTTTTCAAATATAACCCTGAATATGCTATCAAAATAGAACTAGACAGCTCCTGGCGGGATCCATTTTGAACATTCAAAACGTACTGTATAAAAATCATTGAAGTGAATAAAATCATTTAATTGAGTTCACTTGTGACGCTATTTATCATTGACTAGTTACAAACCAAAATATCTGCTACACAGAACTATAACACGAATTACTGTGAACATAGACGCACATCGGTTAGCTGCGCTATAAGAAAGAAAGAGAAAATATCATAGACTACCAACGTAGAAAATACAAAAATCTCCGTAATCTGAAGTCGGTTTGAATTTCTCTACAAATTATTGAAATAAAACTCACCCATGGAATGTTATATCCTCTCTTTATTATGTGATGAAGCATTACAACGATTAACACAACAAACAGACATATTTAAAGTTGGATTTTTTAAATTGTTACGGCAAAAAGTAAATACTGCAATTAGCTACAACTTCATACGCATTCGTTCTACAAAATTATGTTTTATTGTCCTTCTCATACGTGATTATGAAAATACTTTTTATCTCTTTCTGACATTTAGTACGTAATAGAAGACAGTGATATACCGGAGTCGGGGGGGGTAAGGGTCAGAGGTGCCAGAGGTGATATTAAAATCACGGTGTGGTAAACCGGCCGGGAGATCTCAGATCTACGTATGCCGGCGGTTACGCCCTCCCCTAGGTATAATCAAAACGTCAGGTGACTGACTAGGACACTGATATCTCGAGGCGGGTGAAGGGATATAAAAATAATAAAATATGAAACAATTTTACAAGTCTCTATATTGGGCACTGTAGCAGATTAATTTACATGAAACATTAATCTTAACTTACATACGACAGCAAAGTGGTTACCAATTTAAAAATTACATGAACCCTAATTTAGAGGGAGAGGACAAAATTATAAACAAAGAAAGAAAAAAGACAAAACACACAAAAAATCTGATCTTACTGCTAGAATGAATGGTGACGAGATTAAATTAACACTTCGGTAGAACCAGGTGGGCGGAGAAAAAGTCTTTAGATCGGGGTAACCTGTTTCGGAGAGTTCGGCAGGTGTCTTCTTCGTGCTGCTTCGTGGTGGGCGGCGGCTTCTGGTGTCGGCGTCGTCCTCTGACTGTGCAGGCTACATCGGCGGCTTCTGACGTCGGCGTCGTGGCGGTCGGTAGCGAGACGTCGCTTCTTTTGTCACTGGGCGTCGCGGCGGTACACTGTGCGTCGCGGTTTCTGATACGTCGTTTCTGGCGTCGCGATGCCGATTCGGTGGTCGCTACCGTTCGGACTTACTTTCTTCGAGAGTTACCAGGGTATTCGGCCGGACCGATTTTACGGGTCAGGCTAGAGTTCCTGGTCTCTCCACCTTCAGCTTCTAACTTCAACTCCTAACTCCAACTTCAACTGGTTTCTCGGCGGCTGGCTTCGCCTTATATTCTCTTCTCGCCGGCCTGAGGCGTGACCGACGGTGGAAAGGGGGCATCCCTTAGCTCCCTATTGGTCCGGATGATGTAGACCGTCTCCCGGTCGGGCCGCTCTTGATCCACCCTCGTCGTCCATTGGCTTCCTCTGGGTCCATCCCAGGCCCCGATGGACGTTACTGGTTACGGGACCCGGCGTCGCATATGTTACGCCCCCTATTGTTCTCCCAGTTTGCGGCTAATCTCGATGCTTTTCTGGTATGTAGGCCTAAACACTTTGTTATTTCACGAACGCTTTGTTCACTGTTCATATCCCTATCCCGTCACCAAAAACACATTGCAAAATGAATTAAACTTAAGGAAAATATTACAGTACAGATTGGCAAAGGCGGAAAATTGAAAACACAAATCCGCATCAACACTTATCACCCAAAATAAAACTGCTTACATATACATACTTAATTAAATCGACACGCCAGATAGACATATTTTTATCGACCAGTTATTTCTACCATTATTGACTAATTACATGGGATTGAACGTAAGGTTTCATTAGATCATAGTAAAATTCCTTAAGTATGCCTTACAACATTAATCTTATTATTAAGTCGTCGGTTTGATTCTTACAGTAGGCCTCTCAATATTTAACATTATTTATACATTACATCGTTACAGGTCAATCCTTATCATTAACATTGATTTAACGCTATCTATACATTACATCATTACCGGTCAATCCTTATCATTTACATTTAAAATTTACCACTCCGCATATCCTCTTCCTTTCTTTTTCTTTTTAATTTTTTTTTCTTTAACCATGACAACATGTACTTGATACTTAGTTTTATTTTTAATTTTAGCTTAAATAAAACAAGCTATCGTACTTCTTAGTTGGACCAAACATATTTGTCAATATGTGACATAGAGATACAAAACAAAGGGCTAAAATTATACAGACATCGTGGCATTTCTTAGTGAATCAATTAACATAAAAACTTATTTACATGGGATACATGCTTCAAGCGGGTCCCCTAATGTTAATGTTCTGTATACATCTTTGTAATTTCTTTTGGGATTACAAAGTACATGAATTTGCATCAACGCCACTTTCCCGAAAGGAATGCTTACATATACTAACATAATCAAATTCGATAGACATTTTTTTTTTCAAGAAATTATGTTAAACCTTATTACTAGAAGAAAAATTAAGAAAACTTGGCGTAAATTAATTAATGTAACATTATTTACACCTAAATAATGAAAATTCTTACTTCAATATGTAAGCTGGATTGAATGCAAAACATTTTTTTTTTGGACTTTCATTATACTAATCATTATCTTATCAAATCAGCTTTCTTCCACCCCTGGTATAAGAATATAAGAAAAGAATAAAAATAGAGAACACTAAAAAATTATATAAGCCACATTCCACCAGGCAGACAATTGAAAATTTTCCAAACAAGAATTATTCTGAAACATTACCAGTAGCGGAAGTCCCTACTACAATTAACTAACTTCATAATTTTCGTTATGTTTTTCTTTTTTTTTAAAGCGGACAAATACCAAAGTGAATGGTGTATCGTAAAGAGTGAAATTAATTACAAATAAATAATAATAAAGCTCGAAAGCTTTATTATTACTAGATTAAAACAACTATTTTAAAACAGACCGACAAATCATATTGCTTAAACGAGTAATCAAAACAATAATTGCATGTTTACAGATAGGTTATATACCTACAACCTACAAATTTGTATAAAAAAAAACACAATATTGGGAGCTTAAATAACTAATGACAAATTAACATTATTCTTAAAAATAATTAAAACTCACAAATTAACATTATTCAACTAGGTGTATGTAATATATGAAAACATAAGACATGAAAGCCTCGATCTAAAGTAATATTAATGTTTATTCCAACACGGCATTTACTTATTTGCAATTAATTAAACTATTTTGTTTCAACCCCGTGTGCTAAAATTCATTCTGCAGACAGATTTCAAAAACTAAAAAGTCGGAATCTTATATCTCTTCAACCGTGTTACATCTTTTCACGAGATAATATTCTATTACGTTATATATTACATATTACATCAATATCAAACATCGTCGGCAATAATACAATCGAGTTTTTTTTTCCTTTTATTCCGATCAATACATTTTTTATTATTTGCCACAAGTTAGATTAATTCGGGATGATCTCGTTATCATTTCAAATTGCAATGTCCCGTTCATTTCGGTCCTTAACTACATATAAAACGAGTAACATCCACCTGCAGAGGTGGCCTGGGTTATCTAACAATCATTACCTTACTTAAATTAAACATATCAGTTGCTCATTAATTAGGTACATATTACATTGATATTATGATTCACCACTTTGCCTCAATTTCTAATTCGGCCTCTACCTTCTTAATTGATTGACCCCTGTTATCTTTATTGATAATGGCCGCCTGGTCGTGCGTTGTGGGATCTTCGCGCCCTTATATTAATAATATGATTTATACGATCCTACATCTCGCGGATAGCGTCGCCATGTGGGAGATCGGTATGTCAGCGCTTTCTAAAACATCTCTATTGTCTGTCGAGGACAATAGTAAGTTTACTGCGACGACTTTCGGAATTATTATCTTGTTTTTCTAAAAAATGTCTTTCCCAAAACAATGGCGACTTCTCTAACAAACGCAGCTTTCTAAACCGTTGTCCCATGTGTTCGCATTTGGCCAAGGTGTTCTTTCTATTGTTTAATCGGGGTTAGAGATATACGTCCCGCTGCAAGAAAAGGTTTACCGTTTTTACCCTTCCAAGATGTTACTTAAGAACAAAAGGTTGCGAACGTATTGCCCATCCTAACAAAAGGCCGTGCACTATTAATGTCTTCGGCGATACCCAACGCCCTCGGCAACCCTAACTTTCTAATTCATTGTTTCATATGTTTTATGGCGGGCTATCCTAAGACGATCGTTCGTCGCAATGTTATTTTTTTTGAACAATAGGTCACATATTTCGTCCTCGAACAAAAGATCGAACATGACCGGCTGTGACCACATGGCGCGTGATCTTCGAAACATGGGCGCTTTGATTTCGGTATTGCCCTAGGACAAAATTAATAACCTGGTTCGCGTCATATTCCGGTACATCAACAGTAGAGACTAGATGTCTCAGATTTGTTTTTTAGACTTATCTATATTTATAGTACGTGCATGCTATTTATGGCCTTATAAATTATATTTATTTCAAAAATGACAGTTTTACGTTGCAAAATTGGGATAGATTTTTTGAATATTCATTTATTACCTTTCTATGTATAAATGTAGTGCAAACTATGAACACCTTATGAGCAAAAAAACGAAAGGTGGCAGTTGTGGCATCTTATGTCAATTTTTTTCGGTCACGTCACAGCCGCGTCATCATGAACCCATATCAGCCGTGAGTTGGCTGCTGGCTGTTGCTTATTTGGCGCTGGACTGGCGATAGACGTTTTATTCCGCGATAGATAAATTTTATTCAGTATCATAGAACAAAACATGGAATTACTTAACCAAGTGACGATTACTGAAATCCTATTTCCGGCGATAGCTGTCGCTGGAGTTTTAATAGGGGCAGTTTTAGTTTTTGTTTTCGGTTTTAAGTCAGCCGAAGAACCTCAGTTTGACAAACTACCCCTCGTAGTTGACGACCGCAAGTCTTCCAGTAAGAAACGGAAGACCAAAGAAAAGGTATTTATAGAATAAATCGACCTTATTTAATATAATTAATCTCATTTCTCCTCGGGTACTTTTTGTTGCCAAATTTATTTTAGACCTCCCATATGTTAAAATGTGTCACATGTCCGCTCTCTTTTCTATATGCGCAAATGTTTCTTCGTAACAACCGATGCATCTGCCCGTACTAACTTAAAAATCAACCTTTCTCTTTATAGAAATCTACTCCAAATGGCCAAGTATCTCACGAGTCAGAAGTAAAAGCGAAAAAAGTAAGCTCAGAAACATCAAAGAAATCACCCACTAAGGATAAGTCTAAGGAGAAATCTGAGAAAGTAGAGAAACCTAAAGAGAAATCTGTCCAAGTAAAGAATGTCGAAAAAAAGACCCCAAAAAAGGAAACTGAAAAAGTGAAAAAACCAAAGCAAACTAATGCCAAGCCGGCTGACTTTGATGATGGAGAATGGGAAAAGGTTCCTTCTAAAAACGAGAAGAAAACAAAGAAACCACAGGATGAAGCTAGGAAAGATAGTCCCACTAAAGACAAGAAAGAATCTCCTAAGAAAGATAGCCCCGCTAAAGACAAGAAGAAAATAAAAGATTCCAAGAAGGAAGAGTCTGCACCAGAAACTGTGGTGGTCAAGAAAGAAGAAAAGCCAATTGTTCAGAAAATTGACAAGGAACTCCAAGATAAAATTAACGAACTGCAAAACGCACTCAATGAGGTAAATTTTTTCAATATTTTACTTTCATTAGTTAAATGTGTTTCATGATTAGTTAAACGTGGTTCACGATTAATACTGTTGAATAGCTTAGTATTAAACTCTTTTCTGTTAAATTGTGTTTCCTTTTTTAACATGTCTAGTGCTGCGTATACATCTCCCGACTTCATACAAACATCTGCACCGTGTGTGTGACACGCCAGGCGTGTTCTGATTATGTTTATAGCTTATATATCAGCTTTGTATTAACGTTGATTACTTTGAAGTCAATGGTTCCTGTTCAAACTCTGTCCACCCTTTGCACATGTGTAATATGGCACACACATGTGTGTGTGTGTTTATGTCAACGTTGAAATTAAAGAAATAAAGATGATTTTTTTTAAATCTGTTTTCTGCTTCCATGTGATAGAACATTTGATTTTTAATTGATTGAAAAGATCGATACAATTTTGATTGTTTTGAATTGATTAGATGGAGAAGAGGGAAAGGTCGTCAACCCCCGTTCAAGCCCCTGCAGCTCCTCCCAGTTCGGCAGCCCCTCCCAGCCCCCTTCCAGTGCCAACTGAAGTAAAGGATAAGAAGAAGAGTAAAATTGCAGAGGAAGTGAGTATATGTATATATTAATATTTGGATGTTTTTATATTTAAACCTAAAATAATCATATCTTTTTTCCGGCTGAAAATCAGAACATTTATTACTGCTGCGGCTACCATTCATTATAAAAATCATAAATGTTTTCAATTCTTAAATTAACTTGTTCACTTATATAACTTATAACTTACATTTTTTATAAAATAAAATATCAGTGACAACCTCGAAAACGCATTTTGATAAGAAAATGTATGTTGCAATTATATTTTGGCTTGTAATAGGCAGTGCATACACAATAATGTTTTATAATAGTTTTAAAATATTTCTTCATGTTAGCCCAATCCTATCGTACAAAAGCCGGCAAAGAAAGAAAAAGCAAAGCTGGAAGCGCCTGAGCCAGCAGCCGCTGACAATGAAGCTGTCTTCGATGAACTAGGAGGTAAGACAAACCTTCTCTTGTTTGATTGTTCATATAAAACATAAACGCACATTATAATATTGAGACGAAGTTTTGCAAAAATTTATTTATAAAAATCTTAGTTTACTACTCAACCCATTTCAAATATCAGTGGTTCGACATTTACAGAGCCGTCTGCAAAATCGTAACTTTACTGAAATCCATTTTTTAAAGTCGTTCATATATGTATATTTATTAAATGTACATAATATTGTAAATATGTATGCAGATGTACATATGTAAATTATATTAAAATTATATTGTATTCTGACATTTTCAAATCTCAAAATGCAAGTTTGATTTACTTAAATGTACTTAAATGCCCTTTGATCAGTTTTGTGTACTTGTCAAGTTTTGTGTACTTGTCGATTGAAATTATTTATTGTAGATTAGCAGAAAGTAAGATTGGTGTTGCCACACACAGCTACACTACACATGTCTAATACATTATACAGTAGAGAACCTCGTTATAACAAACTCCGCTGTATTGTAAGATGGCATATAGATATATTTTTCCAAATTAATCCCCTACAACCAATTTTTCATATAAAAATGCATTTATATATTGAAATTTCATTATACATATTGAAATAATTTTACATTCATACCTGTATTTTGTAATTATATAACAAATTCTCTTGTCAAGATGAAAATATTCTTTCACATGCTTGAAATAACATTTGCCGCAATGCTTAGTTTTAGTTACACTAGTTTTATTATTTTATTACAGATTTTTTAGTTACACTAGTTTTATTATTTTATTACAGATTGTCAAAAAATGTTAGAATGATGCACCTGTGTACAGACCTCTAGAATTACTTATAAATATTTTAACAAATTTTTTATACAAATTATACATCTCCTTGAAATTTCTTAATATGCATAATAAAAATAAAACAAACAAAACAAAAATATTATCTTCCGGGTTCTGATTTGCGAACCCCGCCGCTGTTGGCAGGGCACAAATTCACGCGGCATTTTCTTTCCTATACAGTTGGCCGCTTTGAACTATTATCATTTATTCTGCATAATATTATGATAAATCTTCATTTTTCATCTTCACTATTGCTATCAATTCACATAACTTTTTACATTATAACTGAACTTTTACATCAATTCCATTGTGCATGGCATTTTCAAAGGCATGAACTACTGGCGAGGCGGACGCATTTTCCCATTAACATACTTTGATTCAAATTATCATGCGAGATACATAGCGTTCTTTTAAAGCATAGATTTTTACGTTCTCCACCAATCAGACGATCCGTTTTCGTAAAAATCTATGCTTTAATCGACCCTTACTTTGATCGATCTTGAAACAACCGGGCCTAAAATAAGTACAAAAACCAAACAAGGGAAAATAAATTATTATTTTAAGAGACATGTTTTACTGCTCACAAGTTGCAACATAAATATGTAATTTATATAACTATTCATTTTAGAAAAAAGTGTCAAATTCCTCAGTGACATTATTAATTTTAAATAACTTCCTTTGTTTGCTGAATACCTTATTATGTTAGCATCCTATGAACTGACAATGGGGTCTTATACAAAAAATTTTAAAGCTGTGGAACTTTTTTTTTTGCTACGACACAGAATAAACATATTAGCAAATATTTGTTTTGTTACCTATATGTGGGAATTCCTTACAACAAAAAATTATTTTTCAGTCCCTTGGATTTAGTAATAACGAAGTTTTACTGTAGACTTCAATTGTATCCGTAATAGGAACTCACTTAGGATATATTCCCATGTTAAGGGTAACATTTCATTTCACACTTTATATTGTGTATTTATATATTATAAAAATATTGATAAGCACATGTAAACAATTTTGGATTCAAGTAAATCACTACATTTTTATGTAAGTTTACTATTGCCATTAAATATTGGAAGACTGCTCGGAGTCCGCTATCTGAAACAACAGCTTCATCACTGTTTTCGGAATACTTTATAATTTGTTTTTCATTACCATTAAAGTGTATAAATATTTGGTAGATTCTTGGAATGACGCAAAAGCACCGAAGAAGAGCAAGAAGAAAGTAAGGAAGGACCAGTGAGGGTTGCAGCAGACAGGGTGAACCACCGATGGTTTACAATTGAATCGCACATTATCTGCAATACCATGGTCAGGTGAAGTCACCGCTGCGGGTATAACCCACCATAATACAGATACCATAACCAGAGTTGAATTTTCTAGAGAATATAATTCAATGTAAAAACTATTTCAGTTTAATTTGACACACTCAATTTTTCTATTACCTCGTATTTGCATTTTGATGCAATAAATCTTTAATTTAATTTAGGTAAAAATAATTTATGGTGAATTGTGAATGACGTACACCTTGCCGGTGGAAGAGGATATAATTAAGGTTATATTACGATGTTGTTTCCAAACAATAATAATTTTGTTTTGAGGAAAGCAAAAGCTTTTTAAGGTTACTGAGTAATGAAAGTACATCATTTTTAATTAATTCACCATTTAAAGTTTCCAGAGGATCATATTTTTTTGGTTTTCATTTTATATTTTTAAAGAAGTCTACTATTAATATAGAATTGTAGATATAAATAGAGCCGGACATTATATTTAAGTTATTCATCTGACAATACCCAAAAATTTTTGTTTTGGTTTTACCTCGTCCGTAATCTTTAACACAGATTTTCAGTTACATATTTCACTTAAATTTTTAATGGAAACCAAAATGACTTACTTACACAAGGCATCTGTTGTGAAACTATTAAATTTATTCTTCACAGTGATTTCTATTTATTTAATAAAGGTGTTAGTTAAATTTTGTAACTTTTGCATTTTAAGTGTTTTTATAATAAATATTTATTATCAACTCCATTCAGTTGGTATGTACAATACTTATTTTGTTTATCCCAAACTTAAGATCATTTAATTTTATTACACAGTTTAAACAAATTAATAATACACAATATAAAAAAATAATGAGCAATCTATAATGTTGTGTATAAGTCCGTAGTTTTCCCTTACTTAAAATTTGAATGTGCATCCAATTAAATTTTAATCCTTTAATGGACAATGGTGGCAGTCTATTATTTTAAAATTTAATTCCATACAATAATAATGCATAATGTATTTACACTTTTTATTTTTTTAAAAGATAAATAAATTTTCTATTTTACTCACATTTATTTAATGTTCCTATTTTCATAAAACATAATCCTTTTCATAATTTTTTTTAGCATTTCTCTATTGATTCATCTCAAGCATTGCTCATTTAAGATTTGATTATTGTTATATTGCTAGTGAGAACAATTAAGTGTATTTTTAGTATATTTTGACCATAACCTTTTCTTGTGCTGGATTTACAATGATATCAAATAGTTAATATTGTGCAGCTTTTAACCGGTCGGGTGCCGGAGCTCAGATCTGCGCGAAAACTTTTGTACCCTCTATGTGCCGGAGCGCAAATCTGCGCTCCCTAGACGCATATGCGAATTCGGCCTATTTTACCTGCATTTATGGGTTTTTAAAGCTTATCATTGGTTGTATCTCAAATTTTTTAATGAATGAACGAGTTCTATTTGTCAAGTAACCTCATTTGCCGCGCAAACCAGAAAAAAATTCCAAATGTCGTCTTCGAACCGCGCATTAATTGTTTTATTTATCTGTTAAAAAAGTGTTTTTTTTTTAAATAAAAAAGTGTTAAAATTAAGCATTTTTATGTTCTTCGATATATTTAGAATGAAAGTATTGAAATACAATATCTTTAGTGTTATTGCTTCCATGGTTTTATTCGATAAACATGTGCATACATTTCTGATGGTAAATTTCGTTACTTATTTTCATAATCAATGAATAAGTAATTATTGTACAAGTACATAATTATTAACATACAAGTAATTATTGTAGTCTGTATATTGAGAAACCAGAAACTGCAACTTCTTAGTGATTATTGTTGATTTTTTGCATGAATAGAACCATCCCAAAAAGGTGTCTAAAAAACAGCAATCGTGCACGAAATTGTGTGGCAGACAGGGTACATTTCGCACTACGTACGGCCGGCATCCGACCGGTTAAAATTAATTTTTATATGATAGTGAGAACTGTGAATAAATTTTTGCTATTGTTATTAATTATTTTTCTGCAGAATAGTTGTATCGATGATTTTTCTTTTGTCCTTAAAAAAGATACAAGATTGTGATATGATTTTTCTAGTGCATTACATATCAGCAATATTCCTAATCATACATCTCTTTCCTGCCATGTTTTATCTTCTGTAACAGAATATTTAAGTCATTTGTATAAACTGTTTGTGAGAGTAACTCTTCATTTGTTTTAAATTCTATAATTTTGTAATTGTTTAAGAATAATTTATTGAGGTATTTATGGTCTTGATATATTTATGGTTTTGAAAATTGCATTATACTTTATTGCTAGTCCTGGATAAATATTTATGCACTTTAATTCATTTTGTTTTAAACATGCTGCACTCATCTATCGAAAAAAACTTTATGGATTTGTTTAAGCTTCCAGATTAAATTTTTTATTTTATTAGATTAATCAAAAAAATTTGCATATTTCATTAAGTTTATACCATTTGCTTGTGCCAAAGGGATTCACTCACTTCACGTTTGGAGATATTATTTATCTTAATGTAAAGTTTTATAATTTGACATAATATATCTTTAAAATTGCGTCCTAATGGAACAATGAAAAAAGGCCTTAATATTAGTAGAGCAGCAACCATTATGGGTTGTGAAATCTATATCAATGTGTATTAATAAAATCTCATGTTTATTCTTCTTTTGGTCTCATCTTTATTTAGTAGAGGAGATCTACTTGTTAGTGGGACATTTGTCCTGCGCTCCGTACAAAATTACTAAGAATACAATAATACAGTGTTTTGTAAATATTATAATGTTTCAATTCAGAAAAAACAATACAAAAATATATTTTTGCGATGCGACCTATTGTAGTTTATAGAATCTACAAATTAATTTTCCATGTTGAAATTAAGAAATTCCCATAAAGGATGTGAAGTACGCAATGTTATCAGAGTTTTCAACATGTCTAAGGATCTTATACATTTTTCTTCTGGGACAAAGAAATAAATGAAAAATCATAATATTTTTATACTGCAGGTCTAGAAGTGAACCGAAATGCTGTATTGGCGCTTGCCATTTTATTATTAAATTTAACAATTTTCTGACCAATTGACACTTTGTCGTTATGTACTAATGTTGCAATCATTTGGTGAATTTTCATGTTTTTTCTCAATGGGATTATTAAATTAATTTATTATTGAAATCATTGCGGCGATGGCCCGATGCATGCAAGTGTGAGGAAGTAGAAGTAGTACTTTTTCATTTTATTTGTTGATTATGTTTGTTTTACAATAATGTGATAAGTGTTAATTTTTTAGATAGATCATTTAGAGTAAGATTCAGAAAAGTGTAGAGTTGTTTGGAAAAGCCCAGCAATGCTGTACTAAGAGCCACGGGAGCTCAGCCTAGTACATCTCTTCGTCTTTGGTCTTTAATTTAAATATAATTTTAAGGAATAAGTATCTATGATATTTCCAATGCTTTGATAAATTAATAATATATTTGTATAAATTGAAAATTTGTCAAATTGCCTATGTGTTTATATTTCGAGGTTGAGTATGTGAAAATAAAACAATTATGAGTCGTTTAAATTTAATTTATTTAACTCACAAATACAAGTATTAAATTGCTACATCTGTAGGCTTAGTTCACAGCTGACATAAATAGTTAATTTATTGATAGAAATTCTTATCTTCCAATAATAATTCCTCCCTTTGAATTTGACTTTATTTCCATATCATTTTTTGATATGGAAATAAAGTCAAATTCAGATGTGTTGTATACCTATAAATTTGACAGTGAACTATTTTATGTTGATAATACAACTATTATCACTTTTTAAATTAAACATGTTATTATGAATCTCTCATTCTTTTTTCTTCATATCCATTCGCTTGCCCCAAAATTTAAAAAATTTAGTCAGGATTGCCGCAGAACAAAGGATCGGTCGCACAAAGCGTAATCAAGATTTACTATAATTACATTATTTTAGATGTAAATGTGCAAAGATAGCAATTTAAAAAAATAAATAGACAGTATGGACAAATTTTTTGTTTATTTTTAGGATGGTCAGATTTTTTACATGCAATCGCAAGTCCACATTTTTTGACATGACTGGTTTAAGGGATATCTGTGAAAGTTGAGTATTTTTTACCGGGGCAAGCAAGTGATTAAAGATCATTGGCAGTTTTTCTCACAAGATATCAAAAGAAAAAAACCCTTTTAAAATAATGAAACTATCAATTTCTCAATAATTATTGCTATATAACATTCAAAATGTATCCACTGTACAGCTACGAATCTAGCACGGCTTCACTTTACCCATTGAATTCTAAGGTCTCTTCCTGTAAGTTCTCATGCAATCTTCTGTGTGCACTTTTCCGTGATTTTCTGCCATGTATATCTGACCTTTCTGGCCAGAGAGATCAGATACACTGAGAATATCCCCTGTGCACACGGAAGATTCTGAATGGCCGTGAAAACCTCCGAACATTTCTATTCATGTACTCTCGTTTTATGATTTTTGAGGTTGCATTGTCGAACATGGTTGGTCATAGAATTAGTCTTACAGTCCATGGATCCCCAAACACAGTATGTAAGTCAGGGGCGTGCAGCGAGAACAAGAAGCATGGCTTTTTCCTAAGCATATATATTTGAAAGAGAAATTGAAATAAGAGATATATCTCGTAATATTCCTATCACAGTAATTTACATATTATTCAGATTTAAATACATATTTCATAATACATATTCTGCCAGATAAATATTTAATTTTGATTTTTTTTCCGAATACATGTTTAAATAAAAGTCATGCTTCTTGTTCTCACTGCACGCCCCTGATGTAAGTTCAATATAATTTTATGTATTTTTCATATTATTTCCAAAAAATTAAAATTAAATGAAGAATTGGTTTTTAAAGTAAATTAAAAGTTGAGTTAGTGAGAAATAATAGTTTTAGTTTTTTATAGTGAGGGATAATGTATGGTATTTAGTATTAAAGTTTGTGTATTGATAATTTGGATGTGTATATTTAAAAGTTTTAGGCAAAAAATTTGCAAACTAAATACTAGATACACGTACATAGTATAGTTTACCTGTTTATCGATATTTTGATACATTGAGATATAGTTTTAGGGAAGGTTCATAGTTCATGGAATGAAAGATTGTCCACTGTTGGTGGTTGTTTATTTCTCCTCGGAGTTATGCTCCGGGAGCCAGTGAAGATGTACGAGAAACTAAGTAAAAACGGAACAATGAAACTGATGCGTAGTGACGTAAACTAAGTAAGACCTGACTAATGTGGTGTCGCCCATCTCCCTAGCATGACATTCTATGTTCCGTGTGTTTACAGGCGCGGCAGTTTGATTATGTTAACATAAACTTCGAACGCTGGGTTGGAAACAGGTACTTGGCGTAAAGTCGGTCAGTAACTGTACTGACACAGTAAAACCCTGTTAATTCAAAATTCAACATAATTTGAAATTTTTCAAACACACAATGCCCAAAATTTCAATTTTTTAGATAACATACCCATTTTAATAACCTTGTTAATTTAAAAAAATCCAGTAATTTGTTTTCAAATAAATTTTAGACCCTTGTGCTGTAATACGGCAATGGTTGAATAGATCAATATTAGCACTCGTTGGATTTCAGTATTTAAAAAAAGTTTGATAATATATGCCACTGGATGCAGGAATTTGTCAAATAGATTGATATTAGCACCTACTGAACGTGTCAGTATGGCTCTTTTTAAAAGAATGATGCCAAACATACATAAGGTTCGAGATAAAAAGTTTTCAGAGTTTTGAAAAATATTGTTTTCCATAAAATTCATACAAAACTGATTTGATTTGAATAATAAGTATTAATATATAAAATATGTTTTTATGGCATTTAACTTAAAAAATGGAGGAGGAAATCTAACGATGGCTATCTGAGTTGGCTAGAAAAAAAATCGTAATGTGTTGGACCATGGATGGCTATTATTTTTTATTCATAAGAAATTAGTAACGAATAATAGTTTAAACTTATGCTTCAGCATATGAGTAAATATGGCATGATAAAGGAGGGGTATAAGGCAGCATTATCCCACTCAGGTGTTTCTGAGATAAATTCAAAAAACCTGACACTACTCGAGGAAATTTCTCCGGAGAAATAAATATTTTAAGTGTTAAAGGTGGATATTGCTGTTTGCTACCAAATAGGACATTGCTGCTTTTGCTATTTACATGATTGGAAATTGCTGTCTTTGCGATGATGTTTCATTTTAAAATCAATATCAACTCTCACTTTAGTATGATTGGTTAACCTTCCAGCGGGTGCGCTGTCGCAAAATTTACGACAAATGTGCCTTATCACTTTCCCCACTTTTACCACTTAGACGCAAGCATCGAGCTATTCGAGGGTCAGTGTCTCTCTAAACTACAGGCGTACCGGGGGTGCCTAGAAGTTTTTGTTATTCATTGATATTTGGAAATTTCCGCTGAGCGTTAATTTTACGACACGGGCCTTAAAGCGTGAGTAAATTAAATAAAGTACTTTTTTCTATTTATTTATCATTTATATTGTTTCTTCTATAGCTAAATGTATTTTTTTTGTGTTAAACATGTTCGATTATGGAGATGATGAGACTTGCTTTCTCTGGAGTGACAGCGAGTTTTTGGAAAAAGAAATCGAGCAACAAGCTGGAGAAAGTGCTACCGAATAAGAAAACATTTCAGACGTATCTGAAGGAGAGGAGGAAACAATGGAAGAATTTTTCATTGGAAAAATTAAATCTGCACAATTGCGAAAGACGACATTACCGTGTTTCTGGGAAAACCTGGTATTGAAAATGAACTAAAAGCGTTCTTCCAAATTATCGATATGTCTGTGATTGACAATGTTTTCAGATACACAAAATGTATATCAATCAGCTGAGAGTTGACTATCAATATTCTAGAGATCGGGACTGTACAATATTAATATATTGTAGTGATATAAAAATGATTATTTGTTATTTTATTTTAAAGCAGAATGGAACTTCCGAGTTCGATTAACGCAGCGTATTGAGAATAATGGATCCCATTTGCCTAGTATCATAATTAAAACTGTGTAAATATAAAATTTAAATGTTGGGCTTGATGCTGTTCAAAGAATTAAATATATATCTACATTACTTTTTTATTAATTGAATTTCTAAATAAGCATGTTGCTCTGCCCCACTCCGTATTTAATATTTTTATATCTTGTATAGATTACATATAAGGGGCCCTTCCATTTTGTATTGGGGCCCAATTTTATAATTATGCCACTGGGTGATATATGTTAAATAAAAGAAAACTTATAATAAATTTTTATTATTTCTCAAGATGCTAGGCGATATTACAAGTTTTTAAAATTATTTCAATGGTTTTATCACTTTGTTATAAAAGTACAAAATTAAAATGTAATTAACATTGGGTTTTTTACTCAGTTTATTCAGAGATGGGCTTAGATTAAAATTGTGCCTTGAATAGACATAGGATATAGTGAAGGTCAAATCCATTATTTTGACTGGTTACACACCAGTTTCGTTATTTGACATTTTTATCTGATTTTATTAATAATCGGTAATTGATTTTTCGCAATTTAATGGGAAACGTTTGGTACATTAGACCAGCGTTTCCCGAAAGGTGGTCTGCGGAACCTTGGGGTTCTGTGGAGGGGTCACAAGGGTTCCGCGTTCCGTCGGAGAGTTAAATGTAACGTTCGTAGAAAAGAGTCACAACTGCACTGCAAAAATGAGTTGCCAGTTAACTCAGTGGAAAAAAACATACATAAGCATTTGATAAGCCTTAAAATATCCTCGAAAGAGTATTTCCCGGAGATGTTACAGGACATCGACTGGGTACAGAATCCATTGGCAGATCATATAAAACCATGGATGTGACAAAATTTGATCAGTGTTAAGTGTTCATCTTCTCTAAAACAATAATTCGAATAAGAAGATTATCTGAATGACTTTTGGATTGGACTTAAAGACGAATACCCGGCAATCGTTGAGAAGGCTATCACAATTCTGCTTCCGTTTATGACGACCTACCGATCCGAGACTAGTTTTTCAGCATACGCTTACCCCAAAAACAAGTACAGAAACAGACTGGATGCAGCTCCAGATCTTCGCATTCAATTGTCAGACGTTAACCCTATTTTAGGGCTATTATAAGAAAATATGTGAAAACATTTCATTCTTCACATTGAAATTCATAGTTACATTGTATTTCTTCGCACAATTAATGTTTTACAATACTTATGATAATTATTTTTCATTTATATTTGTTCTTTCTTTTCAAGTCAAATATTAAATTTTTTCAAACTAAAAGGTAACCTTTTAACTCGTAGCGTCTGCCTGTCTGCCGAAAAAACTTTGGATCAATTTTTAACCCTTTTCCCGTGATCCAATCGAGCTAAAACTTTGCAGACAGACTCGTGGCGATGATAAAAATGATCTAACAAATTTTCGTTTAAAAATTGAATTACTTAGTATAATTTTGAATTTTTCGAACTTCTAACGTTTTTTTCAAATTGGAATCCATACAAATGAGAAAGGAGCCCGACGCGTGGAGAAGGCGCGAAACCTGTTTCAACTAGTCTGACTCGAGCCATGGGTCCGATCAGATGTTTTCGCCGACGCTGTGCCCCCCTATACCAATTATTACGTATTCAATATTCTATAAGTTTTAAGGGTATATGCATGGAATAGATTTTTCACATGTACTTAAAGCAAGAGGAATATGTTGATAGAATATCAAATTGTAAACAATACAAATGAAAAAGGGAGTATTATAAAAACCTGTTTTTTTTTGGTTAGTTTTTTTTGTTATCAAAATAGGGTTCCGCCAAGAACATTATGATCAATCAGGGTTTCGTGGCAAAAAAAATTGGGAACCTCTGCATTAGATAACAGTTAAATTTCAGTTACCAATCATTGGTACTATCAGATACAAATTTCAAATAACAGTTATTGTGTAACCAGTTAATCTTCCAGCGTGCGCGCTGTCGTAAAATTTACGACAAATACGCCTTATCGTTTCCCCCATTTTTATCACATAGTCGCAAGCATCGAGCTCCGAGCTATTCGAAGGTCAGTGCTTCTCTAAACTATGGTGTGCTTAGAAGTTTTTGTTATTCATTGATATTTGGAAATTTCCGTTGAGCGTTAATTTTACGACACGCGCTTTAAAGTGTATATAAATTAAATAAACTATTTAAATGTACGTAAAATAAATTAAATAACTATTTTTTCTATTTATTTCTCATTTATATTGTTCCTTCTATAGCCAAATGTATTTTATTTTGTTTTAAACATGGAGATCATGAGATTACAAGATAATGAGACTCTTACTTTCCCTGAAGTGACAGCGAGTTTTCGGAAGAAGAAATCAAACAACATGTTGAAGAAAGTGCTACGAACAAGAAAACATTTCAGACGAATCTGAAGGAGAAGAGGAAACAATGGAAGAATTTTTCATTTGAAAAAATAAATCTACTCAATGGAGAATGACAACATACCGTGTTTCTGGAAAAACCAAGGGGATAAACATAGTCAAAATACCCACTGGCTTGACTCAAAAATCTCTTGGTATTGAAAACTAACTAAACTAACTAATTAGAGTTCTTCCAAATTATCGATATGTCTATGATTGACAATGTTTTCAGATACACAAATATGTATATTGATCAGCTGAGAGTTGACCATCAATATTCTAGAGATCGGGACGGTACAATATTAACATATTTAGAGTGTTGTTTCATGTTTTGTTTAAAAGACAAATATATATTTTTTAAAGTACCATCATTTATCATTTTTCATAACCTCACAGCTATTCCCTATCATTAATATAAAGAAAACACGGAGAAAACTTGATGACGTAAAATTAACGACAAGCGCCCGCTCAAGAGAAATTAATCAGTGCGCCCGCTGGATAGTTAACTGTTTTGACCATCAGTAATAAGGCTTTTGCTGAAATTTGCATTCACTATTGGAATAAAAAGGTACACATGATAACAAATAATTTAAATACAACAAATTCTAAAACACCTGTATATTTTAATTTTATTTCTGCTATACTTTACCTACAATGGTGTTAGAAAATAATTAAAAAGGATTTAATTTATCAAGATATACATATTATAGATGTCTCATGCTGTTTTCATAAAGGATTTAATTTATCAAGATATACATATTATAGATGTCTCATGCTATTTTCATATGGGAAAGTAGGTATGGAAATCTTTTTGGGTGTTCATAGGGCTTTCACCTATCTAGCTGGCTTAATGATCACTTTACAGAATGTGGTGTTCACCAATTCCACTCATATAAAAAATAGCTTCGTCTCTATGAGACATCTACAGTACCTATATCTTGATTAATGATGTCCTCCTGGGGATAAAATCTAATATTGTGTTCTTGAAAAATTTGGACATACTCAATATATTCTGATTTAATTTATGTTTCAAATCACTAAAGAAGAGGTACATATTTGCGTATCTTAGGCATTCTTGAGCAAGAGCACATATTTTGGTTATTTATCAGTCAATTTGTGTTATGTTTATATGTTGTTCAATAAACCTTGGGTAAGTAAGTATAAACATACATTATATTTCAGTGTCACTTTTGGTTCCAGATGCCTTCCCCTTAGTTTTAGTGTTCTGCTTATTAACTGCACTTTTACTTCGAGTTCTCCTTTTCCCCCTCCTCTTAATTCTTCTCATTTTACCGCCATCTTGGTTACTTGTGGAAGGTTTCATTATTCCTTTTCTCTCCGGTAGGACTTGAACCCTGGCGAGGCCATCATAATTGTTAATACAGCAGAGTTTTCCTACAATCAAAAGAATTTTACTTTCCACCAATATCCTTCATCTACTGAAGACATTAAAAATATTATAATCATTCTACAGAAATACTGCCTCACACTACATTCTTTTGTTACAGATTTTGGTCTTTATATAAATACATACATAAATAGCTTTGTCTCTGTGAGACTTCTATAATTTATCTTAATTAGAAAATATTTAATCTTTCTTCAGGCATTTGAGGTTGATTGAAAGAAATTACTCTTATAAGAAATATGTATTGTCTCAGGAAATAAGTTTATATTGCACAGTCCTTGGATGTGAGACTTAGGCCCGGTTGCGCCATCAGAAGTAAGAGTAAGAGTTAAGAAAAAAGCATAGATTTTTGCATTCTCCACCAATCAAAACACCCGTTTCTGTAAAAATCTATGCTTTTTGCTTAACTTTTACTCTTACTTCTGATGGCGCAACTGGGCCTAGGTGAATCAAACTATGCACAGCAAAATTATAAAATAGTAATAGTGTTGACAATTATGTATAAAAAGCTTTGAACTCACCATTGCAAAATTCTTCACCACATTCTATGCACGAAACCACCCTAGTTTCTACCACTCCAGATTTATTTTTGGTTTTCCTCACTGCTGTGTTCATCATAAGGTCTCTCTTGTCCCTCGCCATTGTTCTGAGTTCAGACTTTCCCAATTCAACTAACCTGAAATTATACATACCAATATTTAATTGTGGAATTACAAATGAAAATTGAACTTAGCACTTTGAAGTCTTTCTTTACCTTTGGAATAAATAACATTAAAATTGTTTGTTTGACATAACGGTAAAACATTTATAAACGATTGGGGGTTTGGCTAATAAGGCTAATGCTAATACCTCATCAGTTCAGATAATGATATGATAATACAAGTTCAGATAATGAAGATGAAAACATAATTGATGCTTCTGAGGCGTTTACTTGCTTAGATATTTAGATATGCTTAGAAACACAAGCTGAAAGCGACCAGTATCAATTATCTGTCCTTAAAAAATTACGTGACCTAGCTGCTCGTAAGCGGGTAGACTTGCTTCGGCAGACGAAGATTGAAGACTTTTTTAAGCGTTAATTATACCTAGTATGTACATACATGTTTTATTACAAGATTTTCTGCACTTTTTTTGTTTAATTGCTATTTGTCATTAAAGATATAAATAAATATGGTTTTCATTCACCTGTACGTAAATATGTACGGCTGAATCAATACAGTTCGATTAAATGAAAATACCAGTTTTCCGAAAACACACGTCCCCCAATGAGTTTGGATAATCGACGCTCTACTGGATATCTTCCCATAACATGAATACAGTTTCCTTGATCCATTTATCCGAATTTCAGGCATTTAATATCTCGCATAATATTTCAAACATTTAATATGTCACATAAGAATAATGTGATTTAAATTACCTGCTAAAGTATTCTTCATCTACTTTTAATTTAGGTCTCAGTGATGTAAGCATCTTCCAATCTATTGACACAGAATATAGATCTTCCAACTTTAATGATTGCATTTCTACTGGAATGGGGTCCATGAATGTAAAATGTTTCTCTTCGTATCCTCTCGTGCCACGTTTCTCATAAGTTCTAAATTCTTTTT
Organism: Agrypnia vestita; assembly: GCA_016648135.1. NCBI lineage: Eukaryota > Metazoa > Arthropoda > Insecta > Trichoptera > Phryganeidae > Agrypnia > Agrypnia vestita. Next base: position 44,999 of record JADDOH010007123.1, read on the forward strand.
TTGAAATCTTAAATTTTTGGTCTTCAATCGCATCTTTTATCCGTATGTCTTCTGGGCGAACCTGGCATTTATTCATATTTATGTATAGTAATTAACTGAACAAACAATTCAAACATATTATTTTATTTTGTTTAAAATATAGGTAGGTAAATAGGTTTTAGTTCTACAAAATTAATTTTAATTGAAAAATTAAATAAATCTATTTATTTTTCGCATAGGTACTCCGAAGTTGATTGATTTTAGTACATACAACTTAATTGTAAAAGTCAGTTTTGGATTTGTGGTTGAAGTTTGTAAAAAATGTTGATATTTTGTACAGTAATATCATAAACAAATTACGTAACCAATTTCAATTTTAAGAGCTACAACAAATCAATTTGCATAATAAATATACATATTTGCTTTTCTCCTGGCTAATCTTGTGTTGCGACGAGACAAAGTGAGGATGAAAATATTATGTTCTCAAAAATAATATGACACTGAAAATAGTTTACCTTTTCTTGTTTCACTTTGAAGTCGGGGACTTTCTCAAATGTTCTTCTAAATTCCTCTTGGGAACTTATTGTAGCTTTAGATAAATCCAAAACTTCAGCAATTTCCTTTTTTTTTTCAAAGAGATCATCCATTTTTTCCACAATGTTTACTTAGTCAAATAGTTGAATATACTACTTTTGAAGCGAACTCCCTTCTGGGACAATCAATATTATGATTATTGATCAAACAAGCTATGGCATACCATTTTTACTACCTATCTAGTGACTTAAGTGAATAGAAGTACATTAATTATGTGAATCATATTTACCAATCTAAATTCACTTCAACAATTAGGTAATATAATGTTTTTATAAACGGTATAAAATACTACTGTGCTAATTCTTGTGCTTCATTATAAAATTTATTATTTCATTTCTAGTCCACGTTAAACAAATATGATTATGATTTTATAAATTGTATAAAATACTACTGGGTCGATCCAAGTGCTTCAATATAAATTTTTTTACTCCATTTCCATGTCCACGTCATTTTTTGAACTTGGGGACCGATTATTTTGATCATATTTCCCCCACAGCTGCTGCTGTTTATTCAGACTGTCCCTTAAAGATCTCAATTGATCTAAAATTATCGGTTGGTTCGATTCCCGCTCACAATAATACGCCGACTGTTCTATTTTTGTCTTGTTGACGCTATCCTGAAATTGTTTTCTGTGATCAGATTTTTCTTTAAGCTTAATATTTTGTTCTTCTTTGACATCTCTCCGTTGGCTAACTTTATCTTCAGCGGAGGGATCATTGCCCCAAAGCTTAGGTTTTCCGTACTTGTCGTTCATAAACTTCTGAGATAGGGTTATTCCCCTCTTAAAAGTATTTTTTGCATCAGAGTAAACCTTTTTTTTATTTGTAAAATTTTCACTAACGCGAACTATTCCTGACTGGTCACACTCCAGCGGAGATATCTGTGTTGTCTCAACTGTTACATTTTCAATGTTTATGTCTCTATCATTCTTTAGACTTTTTTTTCTCCAATAGTTTTCAGTTAGACTTACCCTGTTCCTATCTAATTTAGGGAAGTTCTTGGGAAATTCACGAGGGGGACTCGGAGATCTATTTTCATCACTAGAGTGTGAAGTGTAGTTCTTTTCTTGCACACGCTTTCTTTGTCGTAATTTGCGCTTTTGAGGATAGAAAATGTCTTTCTCACTTTGTTTTTTATATTGTGTTGGGGGTTTATTTACTCCCCACTTAGGTCTACTTTCCATTTCTTTATATTTTTCTTCGGGCCTTTTATCTTTTTTAAATGTTAATGAATTCAGTTTTTCTTCTGAGGTTGTTTGTTCATAATTCTGGTCCAGAATACTGGCAGATTTATCTTTAAATTGTTCAACTTCATCGACAGTTTGTACTGGTTGAGCTAATTTTTTGTATTCAATATCAGTCTGTGTACAAACATCTTTACAATTTGGACTTCTATATTTTGAGGGTGTTAATATTTTATTTTCTCTATTTGGCCGGGATTCATCTCCTTCAGTTTGGGATTGCATTTGAAAATTTCTATGATGTGTAAAGGAAGCATCTGAGGGGAAGATTGCTTGCATGCTTACCGGCTGGTGTAAGCATGGATATACCGCATTCATGTGTTGAGGCATTAAGAATGCCATTTGCACACTACTTCCATGAGCAAAGTGGACAGGAGTCAGTACTTCATGTGTTAAAGGTACTTGAACCAAGCTCACCGGAGCTTCGGACATATTTGCCTGAGGATTGTTCTGGTACGATGTACAGACAGATTCAGAATGTTGTCTTTGACTTTCGTGCCTCTTATTTAGCTCAACAGATTGTTCGTTGAAGGTATCTATCTGATGGCTATATCGAGCAGATTGTGGGTTAGACATTATAATATTTGTTTCACTAGATATACTGGGTGCTACGTGTGAAACAGTATCTTGTTCAGTTAAGACTTTTCTTCTGGGGCTGAAAGCTTGCTCTATGTAAATATTTTGGATCAACTTCGATTCATTGTAAGGATTTGATTGCTGACTTATACTTTGCTTTCTGCTGTGATGGGAATCCATTTCGGAGGCTATACTCATTGCATCAAAATTATCTCTTAGTTTCTTAAACTTTTTATTCTCTTTATCCAGCTTAGCCTGTTGTTCAGCCTTCTCTAATGCTTGCCGCAAGGCTTCTGCGCGTTTCTGTTCCCTTTGTTGTTTTTCTTCTGCATTTCTTCTTTCTTCTTCTAATCTTTGTCTTTCCAGGTCAAGTTGTCTTTTAAATCTTTCTTCTTCATCTCGTTCTTCTTTAATTCGCCTTTCTTTTTCTTGTCTTTTTCTTTTTTCTCTTTCTTCCAACTGTTGCATGATTGCTGCCTGTAGTTCCAAAGCCTTTAGTCGTTTACATTCACGTTCTGCCTTGATATTTGGTTCAATGTGGACATTTTGTCCAAGAAGGTGTGTAGTGCATCTAAAAAAATACTGAATGAAAAGATCTCCAACCATACATATAGAAATAAAATAAAAAAATTTCAGAAAATACTTACCTATCAGAATTATTTTCAGACACTGATTTTGAATTATAGGCATCCATTGTAGAAGAATGGCTTCCTGTTGGATCGATTACAAGTATTTGCGGTCCGCCACTATCTATCATGTTGAGACCTCGCTCTACCCACGATGGAGTTCCTTTTACCAGCATCTTGAAAAATGTTATGAAAAGAAAAATAATAAATTTTTCACTTAGTATATTCAGTAATTTTTCTATACAAAATAGATTATTCGGTAAAATAATTATTAGAGCACTTGAGTAATAATTTTAAAAGCTTTTTAGCAAAACAACGGCACGCAGAAGGCATAGACATAGGTTATGTTGTTGCCAGCAATATATAGATTTAAAAAATAATAATAATTAGAAAAAGACATACAGAAAAAAATTGCATAAAAAGCACAGAACTTTGTTCTGAAATATATATATAGCCGTATGTACACCTGTGAAAAATCACAGGAAATACTAATAATTAATTAAGACACTTGAGCGGCCGGGCGCTGATTGCGTATCACACTCTAAGACAGACAACGAAATTAGTATATTATTAAAGATTAACTAATAGTACTTATAATTTATAATATATTTACTAGTTATACAGGGTTATTTGTAAAACATTAATAACCTCGCAGGACTATATTCATGCCTTGATTATGAGTCGAAAATGTTCAAGCTATCATGATCTAATACCAATAGTTATGGAGGTATGCGACACCAAAGTTTGCATTTTTTTTCAATATTTCTGACTTATTTTTTGTAAAACGTTGGACTATCATTACATCGTCAGTTTTCGTCGCAATGTCGCGGATGTTTGTCGTATCGTCAATTTTTATCAAACTTTAATATAAAAATTATAAAAAACGGTACCAAGTAAATCTAATTTTTCTCTTGCAAATGAAGTAATAAAAAAATTAAAATATTATCATTAACTCGGAAAAAAATAGACGAAAATGGAATTGAAATATCGGTTGATATTTAAAGGAAAAATATGTAATTTTAATGTTTTTTTTATTAATTGTTCGGTTTAAAATAACAGGAAAAAATTGATTTCATTTAAAAAAATATATAAGAATTGAAATGATTTGATTAAAGTATTCTTTAACTTAATCTAAGCGATAATGAAATCATTTTTATGAAACTCTACCAAAAAATATTAATACAAACAACAGAAATACTACAATAAATTATGATTTACAAGACCAGAGAAGCTTTTTGCTGGGGTAATAAGAAAATAATAAAGAAATATTTTATAAAAAAATATAATAAAGGCAAAATCAATGATTTTTAAGTAAATTTTCGTAAAATATTTAATCTACCTGTGGCGTGTATGAAAGCATTGATGCTAGATCACGTTTTTTTCCTCAGTTCAAGACTTAATAATAATAGTAATATTAGGATTATTTGTATATCGCCGTTTTCGTGAGTACCTACTCACCTCAAGGGTCGCACATCTTAAAATGGGAAATCTTCAAAGGATTTTCACGTCTCAGATGTATTTTTTGTAATTTATTATCTACGAATGATGTCAAATCAATGTTTGTCTTATATGTACTTAATGTTAAGTATATCAATTAGTTCGTATCTCAATTGATTTATTTGAGTATATGGAATAAAAGATAGCCCATCACCACCAGCACTGTAATTAAAAAAGTCTTTTCGTTTTGATAGAAATATCTTCAATTTTACTTTTTCGTAGGTTATATTTTTAAATTTTTAATTGAATTAGAAGAAATACCGGGCCAGATAGGACAAGTGGGAGCCCAAATTGAATGTTACGAAAAGATAGAACTAACTTTTTTTTCTTAAATTGTATGAACATAAGATACATACGACAAGATAGAACTGATCAAACACCAAAATTTCAGCACATACGACAAAATGGAATTCTGTACCGACGAAACTAGAATAGGTACGATAAAATGGATTGGAGCGGTTTGTAGAGCAAGTTTCAAAGCCTCACGCTATCACGATAAGTCAAAAACGACGATTTTGACCTTATGACAAGTAGAACTGGGGTGACGATATCATTTTTTTAGTTGCGATGTGTTGAATGCATCAAAACAGACATTTGTTTTTCTAATGAAAGTGTGAATATTATTGGAGCCAAGATACCAATTTCATCCCGACTTTAGGTTTGAACCGCGTAGTTCTTAAATGTGCTTTTTTAGAGGTACCTAGGTATAATAAAAATTTAAAATGAAATAAAACACATAAAAATCGTGGTAATGGCCATGGCATTGGCCTTATGGGAAGGACAATTTTATGCCATTAGTATTTAAATATGATTACGATACCACGATTTCCAAAATAAGTTTGCACAATTTGCAAGCGCTGTTCTGGCGTAAGTCTATTCATGGTGAAATGGCAAGTCAAACTGAAACTGAGCACAAATCAGTTGTCCGAGCTGTCAAATTGGCTATCGCTGTAAAAAGTGTTGCCAATTCGAAAAACAAACCTCTAATAAACCTTTTATTTAAACACTAATGGCATAAAATTATCTTTCCAATAAAGCCAGAGTTTTATTTCGGTACGTATAGGTACAACGGGCTCTTCCATTTTTCAATGGGACATAATTTTTTTTTGTTACACCGTTGCCTTCAGATGTATCGGATGGCCTAACTGCTAAGGCTTAAAGGTAATTAGATAATTAGCTTTACATAGTAAATACATAAACCAATAAATAACAGAGCGTGTGATACCTGCGGCAGGCGGGCCTCCGGGTCCTGCGGCTCCCACAGGCGGCCCGCGGCCACGCCCCGGTCCCCCCACTTGGGCCGAGTGTCTTCCTCCCTCCCCCCGTTTCTCTGCCTGCTCCTGTCTTCCCTACCCCTGCCGTCAAACAGCAAACAACTTCGTAACACTACTATGATCAATTAACAATACACAATATGGTAACAAAATGGCTCGACACTTTGAATGCACTATCGCAAAATGGTCCGCTAAATGGTTCAAGTAGCGATGGAATGACGAGTTTACGTTTTCCGTTTGTAATCGATAACTTTGGAGATACGGTTGTCATAATAACTCGGATGAGTCTGATAATAATAATTCCTACGCGATTTCGCTTGGATGCCGTTAGTGGTAAACGCGGCAAATCAGAAGGTGAGCAAAATGAAATTTCATCAACGTGAATAATTTTTAATCGGATTAAACATGTATACATTAATAAACATATACATATACTGCATATACAAACATATGTATAAACTGCGAGGTTACCTAAATATTCCATCAGATAAGCTTCAGATTTATGAAAAATGATCTCATTCCTCAAAAAACAAACATCCTGTTTGAATACAAGGCTGTTGCTGTCAGTAATATTACAGAAACTGCCCCTCTCCATTATTTATTTATTTATTAATCAAGAAAAGTATAAGAAAATTAAAAGGATTTTTTATACCTAAAATAAAACACATTTAACGGTAAATAATTAAAAAATAATAATATAAATAAAACATTTTAAAGATAAGTGAACAATATGAAATGTAACAATGTAAAATAAACAATATAAAATAAATTAACAATAGAAATGAACAATATATACATATAAACGATGATTAGTACACAAGCAAACAGTAGATAATAATTAGAAACCTTTAAAAAATTAGTAATAGAGTAAAATAATGATAATTAAACTAATACACCAGATAAATAACATAAGAAGATAAAATAAACCAAAAAATAAATATAAAAGATAAAATCAAAACATATTTAAAAGGAAAATGAGCAATAATTAGGACACTTTAAAATAAATAAATGTATATAATAATAATTCATGGGGAACAAAACATAAGTTTATGCGTGTATGTGTTATATTTCTGCATTAACCCTGCTATTAAAAAAAATGCTAGTAAGGACCTTTTTGTAACTGTGCAAGGTAGCATTCCGAATATCTATTTCGGCGTATTTATTGCCTAAATCTAAATGTTGTATTCTAGATATTGGCGAGTTCCTTTGTGCTATGGTCGCAGTATTGTTACAGTAGTACGGTTGTACCGTTCTGGTATTGCTAGCAGGTACATGAATGTTTATTAATTGTAATAGATCAGGGCTGTTAAAATAATTACGCAGAATTTTAAAAAGGCATATTAAATCTTAAACGGTTCTTCTTATATAGTAGCTTTAATAAACACATTAAACTTAACAGGGAATCATTATTTAATTGTCCTCTTAGAATATGCAATTTATATTTGACAGCTCTTAAAATTTGTTTTGTACCCTTTTTATTGTTTGATAGTGTACATTATAGTATGGTGACCACACCGTCGAGTTGTATTCAACCTGACTCCTCACTAGTGATGTGTATAGAAGTTTTAATGTGTCGAGGTTCCTGAAATCCTTTGCCACCCTAAGTACAAATTCTAACATTTTCAACGACTTATTCGAGATATTGTTATGTTGTGGAAATGACAGTTTTTCATCAAATGATACACCGAGGTCATTAATTTCCGATACTGATTTAAGGCGATTGTTGTCAATGGAGTATTCGAATATGATAGGTTTTTTAATCCTGTGGAAATCTAATTATTTGGCATTTGTTAATGTTTAGGTATAGTTTATTGCTTTTAAACCATATATTAAAATTGTTGAGATCGTGTTGAACTATTAAATAATTTTGAAGGCTATTGATTTTTCTATATAATTTTAAATCATCGACATAAAGTAATTATACAAAAACACAAAATTTCAAGGAAAGATTGTACTCTCATGACATTTAAAATAAGCATATCACTTTTATAATTATAGATTTATTTTATTTAATTACAATAATATACGTAAAAAATAAACAAAAATTTGAACATAACTTTTTCGACCTTTTAATATCCGGGTACCTAGATAACGAAACTAACTTGTCAAGTATAAAATAAAACGATTACAGTAAGTAATCCCTCTCAATAACTTCCATTAGACATTTAGAATGTCAGTAGGTACCTAATTACAGGTATATTATTAACAGACTCATTGTATATAATTTTATTTGAATATCACGAAATATACAAACTACGAATTCTTGATACTCTGGATCAGTCTGGTCTTCCGATAAAAGCCGTCAATCATTGTAGCCGTCAACCAATCTGCATTGTTTTATTTTATTCAAAAACACTTTACAATACTTCTTTTATAGTGCAGTTATTTTTGTGGATTGAAGCTACTCAAAATAGTTCATTATAGACAGTTAAAAATGTATACATATACCCTTATAGGTATATGCGTATATATATATATTTTTAATACAGGTATAAAGTCGGTCACAGCATAACCTAAGTTTATACCCACTGTACGCCACTGCTAAATTCATAATCATCGATAATTGTATTCAAAACATTTTTTGGATATTGTTGCCTTTGCTTTTATACCCCTCGTATATAATATAAACTGAAAATGAGTCCCACATATATTCTACATTTTCAAAGCAAGATACGTTCTTGTGGTATGAAAAATAGAGCTAAATAGATGATCTATTGGGACAAAGGTCGAATCCCCGACCAGTCAAGATAAAATCAGTCTGGTCACGGTTATTAGAGGTCAGAATGTTTTTGTAAGATGATCATGATTGTGAATATAATAAACCTGACAGAATCGGATGAAAGAAAAACACTAGACCTCACTCGTACGCTCGCATTTTGCAAGTGGGAAGAATGTAATTTGATAGTAAGCTATAAGGTGACTTTTTTTTAAATTTCTAATTTTCTTTAATGTATATGTACCTACATACTTTAAAATAAATAATTTAATTACTGAGAATCAATTTGACTAGTGATTTCAATTTTGATACAATAGTCTAATTTAATAAAGGAATTACAATATAGAACAAAATATAAACCAAAACTATTTTATATCTTAATTTACTAGAAATTAAAATTAAAATGAAACGTTAAAAGTAGTTTTATTATACAAGAAATATGTATGTACATATATGTAGATTTAGAACATTTAGTTTCAACCTTTACTAGAGTAAAGTAAAGGTACCAAACGCGTAAACTAAAACGTTTTTTGATATTCATAATTATTTTCAACCTCAAAGTTCACGCTACAAAATCAAAAATATCTTGATTGCAAAATAAATTAAAGATTGGATTCCTGTGTGAAACTGAAATGCCACATTGACCAAGATCGTACAACCGTTATCCGCATAAAAGAGATCACGAATGCGAATAATTAAATGGTAGAGGTGGTAAGGCGACTTGAAGCATTTGAGATATGGATCTACGAAAATTGTTAAAAACGCAAGTGTTTAAAACATAATAATGTATAAACTTATGAATCCCGATATTCATAAGTTTATAGATTATTATGTTTGCGCCCTGGAAACCATTGTTACTAAAGAACTTATGGCAAAGGTATAGTCAGTCCATCGAAGAGTTTTTAAGGCACAAGAAGAAGAACAAATGTAAGTATCTTAATTTTTCGTCTTAATAAAAAGAAAAACAATATTTTTCCATAGAGATTTTATGTTTAATGTTCGAGAATTTCTTAATCAACCGTAAGTTTCCATCGTCTCATTATAATATTACCAACTGTCAACAAATTTGTAAAGTAAATAATTAATTTGGTTGCTGTAATATTCAGTGGTTACTGTAATATTCAGAACAGGGTTGTCTAATAATAATTCACAGCGCGTGTGTAAGTGATATGAATATGTAATAAGTAGTACTTCCTGGATGAGCATGAGCGGCCCGACGCGCGGCGCCGACATTATTTTGAATCAAATAACTGAAGAACTCCGTACTCAGAAAAGCCATCGTTTGATTTAGCGTACTCTCAAATAATAATTGAAAATAACATATTATTAGGGTTGGATTCTACCGGTTCCCAACATACCTATTATACAACAATTATAGAAACTCGTAGAATCAGCTCCTGGGTTGATGTTACACCAAAAATACCAGCTAATCCTAGTGGGACATTTGTAAATTTTTCGATCAATTTGGATAAAAAAATCTCGATTTGACATGGGTAATTCTACAGACAAAAAATAGGGATGTAAAGAAATAAAGAACCGATTCTTAAAATTTACAATCTGCATATTATACTTGTATTGTTCAAGTTAATCGAATTATTGAAATGATTAAGAAGATGATAAGCCGAGAAGATGAGATACTTGTATTGTTGCTCATATTAATATAATAAGCAAATTGATTACATAACTTAAATAATAGATTCGATTCGGCTTTGATACAACCTTTTTCTTTCCCCAGCGCTTTCTAGTTAGTAAAATAATGCAAGATTAAACAAAAAATAGTTCACAGAATACTTAATTTCAACGTAAGAACGTTAACACGTCACATTGAACTATTATTACGATGTGTTTTCCTATATATTTATTTCTAGTTCTTGCGTCCAAGACTACTTAATTGGTCTTATAATTTAATGGATAATAAAAAATGTTCGAATCAAATCAATGTAGAAAAACGTGAATTTGATTTTTACGAATCCAAAACGAAATGCTATAAATTATTAAGTTCATTTTATTTTAGGATCTATAATAATGTTGTAAAATACATGTGTATCGTAAATACCAGTCAAACTGCAACGATTCAAAAGACCAAAAATAAATAACTTTTCAAAACCGGAAAACATGTATTCCGAAAGAAATATTGTACCTAGTTAGGAAGCCAATATTGTATCTAGGTAGTCAAATTTACGAAACATTTTGTTGTATTTTATAACTCGAGCTTAGTTGTGTACTGTTATGATATATTTCGTTAAATGGTTATGATATACTTCGATAGATCGCGGTAGTAAAAATCTTTATAAAATTTAAAATCTACCATAATCTTTTAAAGGTGATTTTATTACTAAATCAAACAAATATAATTCACTATTGAGATTTTGCAATTGCAAAAAATGGGTGCCCTTAAAAGTCGGGGTCATTAATGTCGGAGCTGAGAAACAAAAAAGCGTCAAAGCACCCAATGACGTGACCTGCCGTACATTGACCCGAACATGATTGTAACATATGTTTACTACTTTTTAATAACTACAGGAGATTTTACGTCTTGTGGTTTTTTCGACACTATTATATTGATAGACAGAGCTAGGATTTTTCGGACTAATCACTAGCAACATTTTTTCGGCAAAAACAGAAGGGAACTCGTAAGTACCTACGGCTACTCAACATGCACTGCACTAGTCATATCCATTTAGTTGACAACTAGGCGCACGAACACAATTCCACTGACCACTATAACTTGGAAGGAAAAACTGCTAAACGAGTACTTCTAAAGGCGAACTAACGAAAAATGATTTGCGTTTTTCTTGCGGCACGTAAATACTCGTATATATATATATATATGCATACATTTTAGTTTTTTCCACCCTGCTGTACTTGATATTGATTTGAAAAAGCATGACGTCTGAGATTTAGAAGGAGAATATTGCGTGTGGAAAAATAATAGTAAGCTAAATAATGGGATCCGATAAGATTAACACTTCTTGGTCTACTTTTAATTTTCACTTTGAAAAATGGCCGTAAAAATATGGGGTCGATTCGCGACTCAAAAATTTGCCATCTTCTTTGTTTCTATATGTTTTTATTCCTATAGCCATTTTGACTGATCATTATTTTGACTTTACAAGCCTTTTAATTATAAAATAGCAATAGTCTGCATAGTCTGCGTTGACAATATAAGAACACTGTCATTATTTGTATTTTTCTAATTAAGTTGAATTTTTGTGTGTGACTTCCTTTTGCCTATTGGTGCACGATGGTGAGCGGACCAGGAGATGATGGAAATATTCGTAGCTTACATATCATCACATAAAGCCTCGATAATTATGCGTCTGCATTTCAATATAGTGTTAATAAATACTAACCGTTCGTTATGTTGCCAAGCAGCAAATGATTGATTTTGGCGGCCATCGTTCGTAGCATTCGAAGAATTCTTCTGCTGTTTACTTTTCCAAATTTCTGGTGAAGAATGCGGAGCAGAATCACTCGCGTATCCAGACGTCTCACCTTCTCCATCTTCGTAGCGATACTTCGGATTATTTTGAGTCTTTTCGAAATCCCTGTTCGAATATTTCATATCAGCGCGTTCTACTATTTCTACTTCTGAATTGTCACCCCCTTCTTGCAGCTTCAATATAGGCGGTAGCGAAGGACTGCGTTGTCTTCGAGGAAGCAAGTCTTGCTGCGTCGTTTGGGGGCAAGTGCTGCGAATTTCTAATGTTGAGGCATATCTGCTTCTGTTGTTCGAGTACTTTATATTAAACGCCGGTGCTGGAAGGCCCCACGGGTTACCCAAACCTTCCATTTCAGCTGAGAACAAATCATTTCATATAATTAGTTTAAATCTTAGAAAAAATCACAAATTATATGATAAGGAAAAGTTAACCGAAATAGCTATCGGATATATATCCAATAAAATTAGGTCAAGACCCACATTAGAAAATACTTGAAATATATACAAAATAAATCAGTATTTTAATATTTTGTTATTGGAGAAATCATTTCGACTCGTTAATAATGTAGTTCAGTATAATCGTAAATGTAGAATAATTATATGATAATATTATGTAAATATAATACTACTCTACGTTTATGTTTTTGTTAAATATATATTTATGTAAGTGTCTACATGGAAATATGTCGTATTAATAAACTCTTGATCTGACTATTATTTTTGACACTAAGCTACGGACAGCATATTGCTGGTCTCCCGGGACGGATGAGTATGATGTTCTTCTTCCGGGGGAGACAGGAGAACGTTTTACCACCAGATCAAATTATTGCATTTCTGTCCTCACGTGCATCTTTTGGTTCTTCCACATTCATTTCATACTTCCATTATTTTTGATGAATTTTCGTTGTTCTTATTCGAAACACATTCGGGGATTCTTCTTTTAAAACAATATATGTACCTATGTATAAGGAAAAGAGTGATACTTGTGATAATTACCTACCTACTGTTATCTCTCTTCTTTTCTTTTGAAAAACTAAAATTTGTCAGAGAATCGTACTATTAGATTAGCATTAAAAATCATAGTCAATTTTAACATTAAAATTGAATTAAATATAACTGTATAAGAGTAAATAAACTTTTTAAAACCAAATTAATTAATCAATTAGAAAGACATACAGAAAAATCTAATTCACGAAAAAATATTAGGTTACTACTGGGATTCGAACCCAGGTCACCTCCTTTCCGGGGCCGGTGCTCTGACCACTAAGCTATAGCGACCCTCTATGTTTCCGTGAATATATCGACCTTATATGTAGTTCTTATTTTTATTAATTGATTAATAATTTATTTAAAAAAATAAAAATTAATCAATTGCAATTAAAAAACTCTCTTATGCTGCCATACTCCGACACACGAGCGCGCGGTTCTCACAACTATGCCGATCGACTATCGTTCTAACTCAAGGTATACAGGCAACATAAACTAGAATTGCCATCAATGACAGTTCTTTATCAACTGTAATAAAGTTAAAAATAGATTTACAATAAATAACTTCATGGAGAAAATTCTCCAGCACCAATGACAGTGCCGTGAGCATATGCAATTTTCATAACACCATTTTCAAACATGTTGTCGCCACTTATGAAAATTGCTACAGGTTTAATATCACACGGAAAACCGTCATCCTTGCTTTTGGTTGGAAAAGCGATACTTTATGGTGTGAAAATATTCCCGTTGCATGATGCGCGCGCACTTCGTTGCCTCCTAAAATTACACTCTAAATGTGCCCAAAGAAGTATGACTGCAAAAATTATTATTTTTATTATTATTTCGCACAGCTAAATTGAAGGGTGAATTAATTATATTTCATAAAATTACTCAGTTCTTTCACATTCCTTTTTTCAGTTTCATAACTTAAAAATGATTCAATTGTTGATTTCCGGATTTCCCCCAGAAATGTTGCGACAAAATTCTATTATTCTAATAATAATGTTACATAAAATTCAGTAATCGATTGTGAATTAATATCCATGTAGCACGCAATCCATGTATGTATATGTATGACGAGAAACAGGTCAATTTAAATTCATTAAAATGTAGTCAAATGATACCGTGCCTATTAAGTAATGAAAACGACGGATTGGCTTTATTATAAATGTCTAAATATTTATTGAAATATATAAATAAATATCTGCTGCTTAATTTTGCTTTGCCTAGTACTAGAATCGTGTATAAATATTTGCGTGTGGTGTACTGAGGCATGAAGGCCTCGATTGGCTTCGCGGCTGGGGAACGTGTTTATAAAGAATTATCGCGGAAATCCTTTCCTTATATTACCCATAATCTTTTTCAAAAAGTGTGACAAATGATCACCGTGTTTATATGCGTGTTTCATGGTTCCACCAGAAAGAAAAATCATCCGTAATTATTAAGCATTAGGTAATCAAGATATATCACAGACCAAGTGATTTATATGGAAAAGTAGGTACGCAAATATAGGGTGTTTGGTTATAAGGCTTGTGGCCTATCACACGGCTGGCTTAAGTGATCACTTTACATTGCAACGTTCATCAATTCCATCCATGATTGACCACCACATCTATCAAAGTTTTCTGGAAGTTGTATATATGTTATTTATGCAACTCGTTTCACGTTTGACTTATGCTAACGCCGTCTATGGTTGAATTTTGTTATCCCCATGAACCAGTCGTCGCCGCTGGTAATGAGATATTTATTTTGACTAGAGTGTGAAGAAAACGGAAGCAGCACAAGACAGGAGAACATGGAAGCACCTTGTCGAGTCTTTGGGCCCCGACCCTACTAGGACAAGGGAATGAAGTTATTGATGATGATGATGTATATTATTGGTGGCCTTTCACTGATAACATTGGCCCTCAAAAACCTTTAAAACATATCAATACAGTGAACCCTCAATATTCGTCCATGTTGATTGATATTCGTCCTATTTTTTCGTCGAAATTTTTGTTTGTTATTCGCTCAAAAAATCGGTATTCATCCCACCCGAGTCAGCTAGTCTCATATGAACTTCTTTTTCTTCAGCGGTCCCTCGTTACGAAGATAATGTCTGCCATATTTTAGTGGTTGTGGCTCCGAGCGTGGTTGAGGAGCTCTATTCTCGAATAGCAAAATTATACACGTGAATCCGGTAGGCAGGTAGTTTCTCCTTTTCTTTTCTTTTACTTATTTTCTCTGAAATTGCATCGGCCCTATTCTGTCCGCTCTTTTTCCGGCGCAATATATTTTTTGACGCCATTGTGTCTGATCATGAGCCGCGATTTTCCAGTTTTCAGGATCCATCCCGTCACATCTGCTCAGATTCGCCTTCAGGATGTGTATGTATCTTTTATTCGGCCCACCCGTCTTCTTTTGTCATATAAATCATCAGGACATCAATCATAGTATAATGGAAGATAACTCCCCTTCCAAAAATAGCCTAAAAAGACCTCTATAAAATAAAAACTCCTAAGTTCAATTGATTTTTTCATCCAAAAGGTAAATTTCTGGTTAATATGTTATTTAAGTATCTGTATAGGCCTACAGTATATATTTACGGCATCACGACGAGTAAATCTGATAACAGTAAAGCATTATTATCAATAAATAGTGGGTTAATACGTAATTAAAATTTATTTGCGATGATTTCCCAGTGATTTTTTTTTCTTAAATCTTTATATAGGAGAAATTCGGGGCTGGTACAGATTAAACCATTTTTAATTAATTCCTATTGGTATGATAAATTGGTTGGATATTCGTCCTTTTCTTGTGGAATGGATTAATGAAGAATATTGAGGATCCACTGTACCTACATGTCTTCTCCTAGACAGAGAACGAGCGGCCCTCGTAGCCCAGTGGGCATAATACTGGTTTCCGATACAAAGGGTTCAGAATTCGATTCCCAGTGAGGTTAAAATAAATCTATGTATTTTACTAAAGCTTGAGTGTTTTTGTGATGCAACGACTTCAATAATTGAGCCTCTTGGCTCGTTTGCGTTTAAAAAATAGAAAAAAAAGATGTGTCACTAAACTTGTGCACAAATGTAGCCACCGCAGCAAAAAAATACCATATCTCTGTAATAAATACACGTCTCATGTAGGTATGTACTATTTATTGCATTCGAGCGAATTTAGCCAGTCTTCACCCAGAAATTACAGAAATTGAAAGCATTTAGAAATCGTTGACCCTCAAACTTTCTAATTCATATGGTGGTAGCCTAGTGTCCATATTTCAATATATAACGCTTATTTGTGCGTAGTTGCATTGCAGGTATCATTGCTCAATTAATATGATGATTCAAATTTATTAAAATGTATATAACACTTCCATTTTGTCTGCAGAAAAAAAACTGGATATTATTTAGAAGTTTTAAAGTTTCTATTTTAACGTAGATAAAATTATTATTAATTTTTAATCAACATTTTTAATGTTTATTTGTATATAAAAACTGTTTAATTTAATAGATGAAATACGATTTACTGACTTTTTAAAAACCTTAATAGGTTCTGCGTTTAATAAATACATTATAATAAAAATTTAAAACAATGTCACCCATCAAAACAAAACTTTTGCAGGTTGTTATGGTGGTACGGATGTCGCGAAGGTTGCAAAACTTCTAAACAAGCTTATTCCTCCATCTACCGATTGTTTCTATTTTGAGAAATGTCTCCACCCGTCAAGTATCCGGCATAATTCGGAAAATCGTAAATTCGGAAAGTTGGAAAAATTATAAATGTACAGGTCAACATAATGAATTTCGTACTCGTATCACAAGAATTTGTGTTTGATTTTAAAATACATTCATAAAATAACAATATATTGTTATTTTTTGTTAAATATTATTACTAGGTATTATTCAGCCTTTTTCTTTTGTACTGCGAGGAATAATAACAATTTAATATCCAAATTTGTACAAAAACAGTTGGTGTCTGCGTGCTTAATACCAATTGGGTATACGGAAAACATTGCTAGGAAGTATGTTTTAACTTTTCTGAAATGTTTTGGTTTAAAGTTTTTCAATTTCAGATTAAGTTCTTTCACGCGGAAACAAAATATTTAAAACATGTTCGGGATTTATTTCAAATACAAGCGCAAATATACATATTAATAACAAATTACAAATTAATAATAGATGTAGGAATGGTTTGATAAAAACAGAACTATTACTAACGAGCCTTCTATAGAAATTGAGAAGATTCTGAATTGTGGCCCTCAGAGGACCGTCGACTATTAGATTGCTCTAATTCTCTTTTGGGAGGCTCAAGAATGATTGTAAAAGAAGTAAATGGAATTTGTCTGAAATTCTACTTCCTGTTCAACTTGATAAAACCCAACCTGGTTGAATTTCTGCAAAAATTAAAAATGCAAATCAACATTCTTTGTTTATTTTTGTACGTGATGTAGGCACTACCTACTTCGTTAAAAATGAATTTATAGATTCCTATCCAAGTGAATGAGCACATAAATATAATAATGTATATACTAGACATCCCGTTGCACAGCGATGCATGCAAATTTAGCTGGCAGCAGACTCACTGTTGGTTAAGTAACGAAGAAGAATATGTGTGTGAGAGGAAAACATGAAAGTGTTTAATAATGAATATGATATTTTCTTCTATTATTCTATAAACTACGATATTTTCGAAAGAAGAATTCATTGTTGTTGTGTACCTACATTTATTAATAAATAAACCGCTTTCGATAAACATTTAATTGTTTATAAATTCACCATATCATAATAATCTCACGTAGAAAATCATAGCAATGGAATATGATATAAATTAATTTTACACAATAAAAATATAAATAAGAATCGCAGTTCTTCTCGTCACACAGATGATCTCGACCAGAAACTAAACAGTGCACCTGCTAACTATTACTAACCTCTTTCCTGAGCCCATTGAAGTTTCTTTCTTTCCATGAGCGACATATGTTTGTTTACGTTTAACATAATGAGCACATCGCAGCGATTTATTAACACTTTCCACAGCCGAGCGCGGGAGGCAAAGCGCGAGCGGTAAACAAAAGTGCGCTTTCTAAAAACATGCGAATGCCTTTATTTCCGAAGCACGAATGCCGGGCGATTGCTAATACACATTTTAATTGTAAAATTAAAAGAAATTGCGGTGCCGTTGGCTGAGCACACTGTTATGATGATTAAAGAACATCCAAACGTCTCGGTGGATAATTAGAGCGAAGTTTTCGGTTCAGTCACCTCTGTTACGTGTGCCACTAACGTAGGCGTTATCTGATAACAGCGCCTGTGCGCACACAACAGACACGTTAGGCCGCGGGGGTAGGCAGCCCCACACTGCCCGCCGCAGCCTTCTGCGAGCCGGGAAGGTCTGTGCCAATACCGCGGCCGCGGGCGGCGAATCGTCCTTCGAGCGCAATATAATTTAAATATTTATTATACCTATTTAAATTTAGAATAATGCGTTTTAAGGAAAAATATGAATTTACTCGATAAATGTCTAAATTATTCGTAATTGAGAGGATTAGAAGCAAAAGCGCCCTTAGAAGAAATTTAGATAAACATTTTAGTAGCTGATTTTAAAGTCAGCGGCGGTTTAAAAGTTAATATGATTCTGATAAAATGCTTTTAAAACATACAAACACGCTTTCAAAACCAATCATCGATTATAAAATTGACACTCTACCAGATAATCTTTTATAAACACGTCGCCCTATATTCTCTCCATACGCAATGTGGCCCTTTTGCTTCTAATCCCCTCAATTATTGATATGACTGAATATATGACATAACCTGAAATAATCCAGTCAATTTTCATGGCCCTTATTTATTTAAAAATTGAGTCAAAATATAGTAACAAAATAATTCACTTTGCTTGGCGCGATAATCGCACACTTACACCTGATAGAATTGACAGTAGGTCTTGTATGTTTTATGTTAACATACGTAATAATATACGTTTTTAGGTATTACCTACTACGCGACTTGATATACAGAGTTATACACAGTTGTACACATAACTCCTGCCTCACTGGGCTATGCCCGTGCTGAGGCAAAGATTTTACACTTTGTATATGTAAATTGATTAGCGCTCAGCAGACTATCTTATACTGAGCGTAAAAGTTTAAGAAAAAATAAAAATAAAAAATTTCTAAATTCATTGTAAAATTTATCGAAATTATTTTTAAAAAAAGCTGGTAGAATTTTCTCCAAATTTACTCCTTTTATATTAACTCATGGCGTCTGCTTGCTTGCCGGCTTGCTGTCGAAAAAACTTTGGATCGATTTTTGACCCTTTTCCCGTGATCCAATCGAGCTGAAACTTTTCAAGCAGACTCGTGGCGACGATCAAGAAGATCTATCAAATTTTCGTTAAAAAATAATAATAATTATAGTATAATTTTGTATTTTTCAAATTTTTAATAGTTTTTTCAAATTGGAATCATTACAAAAATTTGATTACTAGCAAAGGCGGCCCGATAACGTGGCGGAATATTTTCTAAATTTAAATTACTCCGTCGGTATACATAATAGGTACTTACTTCACTACGAATTTCGAAAATCTAAATTGACTGACAAATGTTTTTAGAATTTAATCTTCAAAGCATGAAGTGTCTTATCAAAGCTCAAAACATCTGACATTTTAGAAATATATTAAATTACTGTAAGTTTATTGTTATGTTATATGTTTTAATTCGTCTTTAATTGTCGTTATATTTTACAAAAAAAGGGAGTATAATAAAAACTTGGTTTTTATGGGTTAGTTTTTTTATATTGAAATTGTATTTTTAAGTACATAATATGGGCGATTTAGCCTAATTTGAATGTTTAGTGATTGACCTATATTGAGATGATATCAAATAATGTTAAAATTTCCATGTTAACTTTTTTATTTAAAAATATGTAATTTCATTATCATCACAGAAAACATTTATGAAATAATTGTTTCTTATATATTTGTTATACGATGTATGTATTATACTGAAAAGGGAATATTAAAAATTAAATTAGCAGAAATTTATTTTGTTCAAAACAACTGTATTTTGGGTTTAATTTACTCAATTTACCCCTTATTTAATCAACTTAATTTACCCGGAAGAAGGAGGAGTGATTCCGAAACCAACCTCACTCTTCCTTGTTCGGGGTAAATTAAAAACTAAAAATTAAACATTACAAAATTCGGGCAATTATATGTATATCAACGGTCCCTACTGGTCCCTATGTATATTATCGAATTTGCAAAAATTCTATATTCATTTTACTGTCTTAAACTTTCTATATACTTTCGGAGTATTTTAGACATGTTTAGTTTTCCTTTATATGTGCCTTTTTTAAACGAAAATTATAATATATGTACAGTAAATTGAATAGTTTAAGATCGTGAATCGAAAATGGAATTTTTTACAGATTCGACAGTATACGTATTACGTGTTAAAGTGGGGGTGGATGGGTGACTGTAGGGGAGGTAATAAATGGTTAAGACGAGACAAATGATATGGTGTAAACATATTTAAGAAAGGTTTGTAGGTAATTTTGTAGTAATCGAGTAGCTTGTTGGTCTTGTGGTTAGGACTCTCGCCTCGTGATCCAAAGATCGCAGGTTCGAATCTCACTCCAAACAAGCAAGTTAGTCCTATTTTCATAGCACAAGCGTTTAGCTTAATTTGAAAATAGTAAGAATATTAATGTGATACGAATGCCGTGTTCGCATCTCTATTTAAAAAAATATATTACTTTTTTTGGTTATTAATTATGCGTTCATTATTATTTTGATTATTTTACATCACTTCGATTTTTAGTGATCTTTCGATTTTACGTTCTCCACCAACCAAACAACCCGTTTTCGTAAAAATCTATACTCTTTACAAAAGATAAAGCAAGTTGATGCAACCTGCACTTACAACTTTTTAATTTTTAGGGCATTAAATTTTGAGGCAATTTGTGTTAATTTCAATTTGATAGCGGAAAGAGAGGGCGCGGAAGACGTTACATGATCAGATTAACCAGATAATGGAAGATGATCCTGTTAGGAGCCTGAACAATCGTCGAACTTACATGCGAAGATGTCTGAATGTGAATGAGGTGAGAGTTGTGTGTCAGGACAGAAGAGTGTGGCGCTCTATCTTCTATGTCTACCCTTGATGTAATTAACTAGTAAGTAACACAAGCTGAATACAACAGTATAAAGAATAAGGGGTTTTTATTTTATTATTTCTTAATTAAACTTACAGTTTGTTACATATCATTTTATTCTAGTCTATTAAATCTGTAATTAATACGCTGTACCTCTCAAAAAAGAGACCAGCCCTTGTGCTAGGACAGGAAGTAGGCACCTACTAGCCGTAAACCCGTGAAAAACCAAGGGACATAATAATAATTAATAACGACCCTTGCGTGTAACGAGAGCCGCGCGCTGATTCTCGTGTCACATTCGGGCGCCAGGGCCTTATTAACGGCTAGTCATCGTCAGTGTGGTTGTTGTAATTCCAGAGAGTTACAGATAGATTGACATTCGAAATTAAGATAGTTGATTACAGAGTTCAAAGTAAAATTGATTCAGTTTTATAATTTATTTAACTTGACAATCATTTTCAATCTAAACCTAAATGTAAGTATGTAATTAAGCTAAGATAGCTAATAATAAAGTACACATACAGAGGGCGGGATGGCGGCGAGACATCAGTCAGACATGCGATAAATAATACATGTTGGGAAAATGCAAACAAAACATTATGAACTCGAAAACCGTAGAAAATCTGAGTCATGAACCTAGAGCTCTGATTACGAGCGTTCATTTCGTGTAGCATCATTTTTATATCAATAAATGTAGGTATATGTTTTTGCTAGAACTACCAGAACGATTCGTGCCGGTCTGTCCGCTCCGCGACCAGGGCCGCATCGGGCCGCCAGAACCAACTGGCCCGGCACAGGTCAATCGAGACGCAGATCAGCAACAAAATAGTGAAGAAAAGCGCACCGTCACGGCTGGCTTTCGGTTTGAGTTTCGGCTGAGCATTTTTCCATCATGAAGTTTTGCGCGGCCATGACCTAAATTTATATTTGCGAATGAGACTGATCCTATGCTACTTTTTGATGTGCATTTATATATTATTCCGCCACACAATCTCTGTTATCTTGTGGCATAGTTGGGTGAGAAGGGTGTGTCAAATCAGTCGTGGATCCGCTGGCAAAGACAAAAAATGTAGTGCGTATCAACAATAAAATATAATAAAGATCACATTCATATTTGTGAAGTTGTAATTTTTCAGAACAAAGTTCTGTGAAATTTTTTAAATATGATTTGATTACAATATTTGACGTTCTTGACCCGAGGCAATCACAACTTAAAACTTTACTAATAAAATTTTACAAGAGCTAGTTACCAAATGTGGGGTATAAAAGCAAAGGCAGCAATATCAAAAAATTGAAAAAAAAATCGAATGCAGTCACCGAGAATTAGGTACTAATGCAGAATGTAATGAATTCTACATTTTATGTATCTATCCCTTCTAAAATCATGTTTCCTATAAATTTATAGGCTATGCTTCCTATAAAATCTCGAATTCATTACATTATAAATTAATAATCCTCGATGACTGCATTAAACTTCTTTTTTGATATTGCTACACGTGTCACTAAGCAAGCAAACAATCAATTTCGATTCGCCCAATATGGAAGCCTCTTTTGGACCAAGAATTTTTGCCTCGCATATCTTTAACAATCTAACAAACGACACAAAGGAAATTGTAAAATAAAGACGTTTAAAATATCATATAACTTATTATTCTTCCTTCCTTCCTTCCTGTGAGGTGGACTCCCATCTTTTGGGAGGTCTTCCGCGAGCGCCGGTTCCGTGAGCCTGAGTCTGCTGCTCTCCATTCTCTGGACACGACCATACCAGTCACTCTTTCGCTGTCCACTATATAATGATTGGTTGAAAGATCAGGTAGTAGGTAAGCCGAAGAAGCAATCTTGCCTTGACCTCCGAATTGGGAAATTCTCGCTTATTGTTTGCTTCTATAAGATGTGGTAGGAATTAATGTTTTTCCCATCATATCCGGAAAAATTACATTAAAATTACCAAATTGTATGGTGTAATAGAAAAGTACGAATCACTAAAACAAAATGTCATTAAATTCGATGTAATTTTTCCTATTTCCTCCAATTGTCCCGCGTAGGCGATTGAGAATTAATAATATTTAACCCATACTCTTAGCAATTACTTTTGACTTGGGTAGTGATTGTTTGATATTTGCGAGCACTTTCTTAATTTATTTATAGAGAAAATTTCAAAATACACTTTTAAGGCAGGTACTACGTACTTTTACGCTTAAATTTTTACTATATATTATATTACTATATAAAGTTAGGCGCCCGATCAGGTGTGAGGTAGCATGTGTCTAATAATAATACTCGTACTTAGTAATGTTGTCGTAAAAACACTACGTGGCTCGAACATAGGTTTAATGTTTTAGGGTTTTAGCACTAAAAAGTTATGTTTATTTAAAATTAAAATACAATTGCAACATTTCTTATTTTGGGAGCTTTTCTTGATTTTTAAGGATATACATATAACTTTTTACGGACACATGTTCAATTTGCAGATGACTCCTATAACATTAATTTACGATGTCTTTTATACAATTAATTAATTTTATACAGTTAATTTAATATTATTTGACTCCTTTATGGACTTACAAATGGATATTTTTTGCAACATAACACCAACACTACACTGTTTTTCTACAGCACTTACAGTTACAGGTAAATAACAACTAATCGCTATAATGCGTTCACGGATGAGAGTCGGTAAAGGTCCGCGTGTACTAGTTGCGTTATTTCAATTTGCGTATTAAGGGGGGGGGTAAGGTTTTTAATTATTTTTTTTGCATTTTTTTTTTAATGAATGTATAACATCGCAAGAATATTGTGTCAAAATTTCAAGTCAATCGGAGCAAAATTGACGAAATTGTGAACATTTGAGCGATATCAGGCAGCTAAGAGACGCGCTCACCTGAGGACTACCGGACGTGCTATTGTATTAGAAGAGTTTTGCTTAGACAAGGACAAAAAGATGCTGATGACTAAAGCTCTTTGCTGTGTGAACATGGCATCGACGATTATGTGTAAGTATAAAATAAGTGTTGAGTTTTATTTTGAATTTTACAGTGTGCAAAGCTTTAAAACGTTTTCCCCACATCTCACGTTTTCAAAGTCGGTGTCCATCATAACTTCAAAACTACTGCACCGATCCTTTTAAAATTTTGAACACTATTTCTGTACATAATTTACGAGGTAACGCTGTCGAGTTTTTTTCAAATTTGTTATTAATTTTTATTTTTTAATAACAAATTAGTCGATATTTTC
>JADDOH010007124.1:0-18088 GCA_016648135.1 Agrypnia vestita
TCTGTCCTTTACTCGTCGTTCTGAAGCTACTTGTTAAGCCAGATGTACCGAGGTACTCAAATCATAAAGACTTGGCTGAAGACTGGATTGCGCAATACTTATGCAACACAATTATTATAAGGCTACTAAGCATTTCTTATAGAATTACGTGTATTCAATTATTAGTAAAAATAGTTTGAAAATCCCCATACTTTAAAATATATTCGTTCGGAAGAATTTCTCGTACGATTTGGATTGATATCTGGTTATGCAATACATAACGCGTCGACAATTATTATGAATCTATTAAGCACTGCTTATAGAGCTCCGTACAATCAATTGTTAATACAAATGGTATGAAAATCCCCATGCATCAAAATATATTCGTTTGGGAGATATTCCCGTACGAATTGAGCCAAGATCACACAAGAAATCGTGATATTAATTATACATTATTGCTCCGATTTTAAATCTTCCCAAAATAAATACATTTCAATAGTGAAAATAATTAATCGATAGATAATATAAATGTGTTCCTTAGCTGTTACACAGTGGCGGTATGATCCTCTCTGGTACTGATGAATGGTAGATTCCTCCATAAGTCCGGGCAGCAACTCCGTCCGCAAATGCTGTTCTGGAACTCAGGGCTCCGTCGGTAGTCTGTTGGGCAGCGCTCCCGCTCGCAAGTCTGGTCTCGAACTGAAGGGGGCAGAGTATATTGTGTTCGCTCCTTTTATAGTAATGATTTCACCATACCTCTGAAATCCACGCTAGTGCAGTGACTCATCCTATGCCCGATGACCTCACCGCCGGCGCTCGCCATTGGCCGGATTCAGCCATCAGGACGGTCGCCTCCGGCTCAACCCGTCGAAGGCAAAGCGCGCCTGTGATTGGTCCGTTTCGTTAAGATAATGGTAAAGCACTCGCTACACGCGAGACTTGCTGTTCCTATTCATAAATAATAAAGGCTCGTTCGCACCTACTCACAAGATCGAGTCTATTAGGATTGGCAAACAATATTAATTTAACACAGAATTATATCTATGGTATAATAAAGATCCAAGAAAATATTACTTGTATAGCTGAATATTCAATATTTTGTTAGCCTCTTGTAATACATAGAATCTTGAGAAATATATCAGGCTTTTACTTTTAAACGATTCCAAACAGAAGAAATATATTTTTGATGTCC
Source organism: Agrypnia vestita (assembly GCA_016648135.1). NCBI lineage: Eukaryota > Metazoa > Arthropoda > Insecta > Trichoptera > Phryganeidae > Agrypnia > Agrypnia vestita. The sequence continues at coordinate 1,172 of JADDOH010007124.1, forward strand.
ATACTTGACTTTTTTGAATATTATTATTTTAAGATTTTCTAAATTTATTAAATCTATCTCTATGTCGACCATCACAGGTGTTTTCCGATACACAGTGCACAGCCAAACCGTAATTTGAGTTGCGTTCAGTTATAAATAAGTTTGTTTTTAATATTCTTAATATATAATATTATTTTTAATATTTTTAATATAATAATAATAATAATATAAAAAGTTTGTTTTTAATATTCGTTATGATATTCGGCGAATACAAATATTCGGTAAATATCTACTTTTCGGCGAATAAGAATATTTGTATTCGTATTCGTTGCATCACTACCAATAATTGAACAGTTGCCGGCAAACTTCTTGAAAAATTTTGGCATAGTGGGGGAATGTGCAGAAGACAAAATTTGGGTATCTTTGGTGGAATGGCACGTGCGCAAACTTCCCCCCACTACGCCGAAAAATTTCAAGATGTTTGCCGGCTACTGTATCAATAATTTTTTGTCGCCATGTCACAAGAATGAATGCGAGTTTCAAAAATAATGTAATTTCTTTTAAATTAAGAATAAGGGATTAAGCAATCAGCGCTGCTTGCTTTTAGGCCCTGCGGCTGGCCAATAGTGCCCGCCACGCGCCCATTGGAGTCTGCAATTGGCTATTGGCTGTACTGGCCGCTGCTCGGCCATTAGTGAACGGCTATTAGTGTCTGTGACTAGGTATCACCTACTGCCTGCTGCTTTTCATATGAATTGGTTATTTTTTGACACTGGTAATGGCACAAAACACACTGCGTACTGCGTTTTTGAAGCATTCATAATAAAGATGATACGTCGCCACATTTGACACATTTCTAACCACGCGTACACTCTAATCTTGAAATTGGATGCCAAAAATGGACTTACTTACTTAATTACTTACTTACCGTCACGCCGTTTCACCGTGGGGGTAGGCAGAGAGGATAGAGCGCCACACTCTTCTGTCCTGACATACAAATCTCGCCTCATCCACATTCATACATTTTCGCATGCAAGCTCGCTGGTTGTTGAGGCTTCTAACGGGACCATCTTCCAGTATCTTAATCTGGTCATGCCACGTCTTCCGCGGTCGCCCTCCTTTCTAGCGCCATCACCATTCTTTCTTCATTCATTCGCTCAACATGCCCAAACCATCTGAGCGACCCTTTTTTAATTCTATTAATCATGCTAACATCAGCTTTACATTCTTCATATCTGCATTCTTTACTCTATCATAAATGAACTTACCTGCAAAAAAAATGAAATTGACGTAAGAAAATAAAAATATCGTTCTATTTCGCCTTAAAGTGACTCGAACGTATTAATATTTATGTGTATTAATATTACTACACATTAAATAATATCTAAATGTATTTTAAAATAATTTGTATGCCTCGTTTCTTTAAAAAAAATCATATGATTTGGTTTTGAAGCTGGCGATGGATTACTCGATGCATTACTTGATCTGTTTTAAGAGCAATCATAATTCATAAAATAATGCATAATTCATAAACACTCAATACTTCTCACTACTTCAAATGTTTTGTCATAACCCCTCGCCTCCTTCAATGACCTCGTCTTCCAATCCATTCGTTTACAGTTTATTCAAGTAATGAATTGTAACCAATGGATTGGAATGGATCACACGTGTCACAGCGGATCCTAAAGTCACAACACACCGGCGTACAATAATTAGTAATACTATGACACAACGTAATGAACGCTTGGAAACCACTCACCATTCAAGCTGATAAGCCTTCCATTTATGAATAAATCGTGTATGCCGAGCCAAATATCAATACTGAAGTAATTGATATAATTCCGGAGAATGTTCATTTCGATTGTGCTCAGTCCTTCGGCCAGTTCTGCTCCTTCTAATTTACACATGGCCACAGCGGCAGACCAAGTTTTGGGAGTGTTATGTAGTTTGTAAAATGTCTCCGTTTCCGCCACATATGTATAGTCTTTTCTAAAGCTTAAAACGGAGTCATCGGTCGATTTATTATTTTTTGTTTGAGGTGCTGGAAAAGTAATATCTGCATTATTTTTACTTTTTACAATACTTAAAAAGTGTCATCAAATCAATCATTTTGCATAACAATTTCATATCTATTGAAAAGCAAATTTTTTTAAGACATTAGGATATTTCACTTTTTTTTTTCAATTTAGATTTACCCATCCACGCAACTGGGCCTAAGATAACCTCTTAGGATGTTGGAAATGACCATAAAAATCTTTTAAAAAAAATAATTAATTCGCACGATCAGGAAAATGATTTACATATATGTAGTTATGTATGTAGCTACTCAAATAGCAATATCAAACCCTGGAATATCTCCCACCACTAATGGCCAATTCACCGTTAGGTTTGCCTTGTTGGCTATGTAATATATAAATCATCTGAATTGTAAAGAAACATTTTTCCTCTACGTGAGGCGCTGAGCAAGGCAACTAAAATTTTAAACATACGATTCTTATGGAATAAAAAAAACTAACCCATAAAAAACAAGTTTTTATTATACTCCCTTTCTCATTGAATCAGGTTTCGTGCCTACTGCACGCGTCGGGGTTATTACTCATTTGTATTGATTCCAATTTGAAAAAACCATTAAAATTTCTAAAAATCCAAAATTATAGTATAATTATTAATTTTTTAAACGAAAATTTGTTAGACCATTTTTATCATTGCCACGAGTCTGACTGCAAAGTTTCAGCTCGATTGGATCACAGGAAAAGGGTTAAAAATCGATCCAAAGTTTTTCCGGCAGTCAACAAACCGCAGACGCTACGAGTTAAAAGAAAGGGAGTAAAAAAACAATATTTTGGTTTCGAACCAAAAAGATAGGTACAATTAAATAAATACTCATGTGAATATATATCACATAAACCAGCCTTACCTACATTTGAAAAGTGTAAATATGAGAAATGAACAGGTGTTTTATAAATTCTTAAATCGCTTCATTTAGGATAAAATTCATTTTCAATCAATTTTTTTTTTGTTAGAGTGAATAAAATATACCCGGTATGTTGTACATTATTTTTGTTGGGCATTTTTTTTCTAAACCAAATTTATCCCGAGATATCAGAAATCTAAATTCAACAAAACCCCAGTTTGCCGAATATGATATTTTCTTCCGACACCTAAGGGGCCATTCAAGTATTACATTAGCAGAATTTTAGTAATTTTTAACCCCCCCCTCCCCCTTGTCAGCAAAAGTAAGCAAAGCTCTAACTCCCCCCTCCTACGCTTACGTAATCATTGTTATATAATTTTTATTTGGTATTTATATTTTGTAAACAAGTACGGTTGCCATAATATTTTTTTAAATCAGTATCTACTAAGTTTTACAAAAAAAAAGATAAAAATGAATAGTGCGCGCAATAATTTCCCTACTTCGGTTATTTCTAACTTAACCATAAAAGATCGCGTGAGAGCGAGTAAGCAATATAAATTATTTAGGGAATTCCTGAACATCCTTTTCGCTTTCGAGTATAGACAAGTAGGGTTGCCATATATGTTCAAATCAGAATACACTAAATTTTGCTGAAAAATCAGAAAAAGTAAATAATTATTGCTGACATAATCACCATCCAGCTCCCCCCGTACCCCATGTCATCAAAAATATTCAAAGCTAAGATCCCCCACCCCTCTTTGCTGCTTACATAATTCTTGAATGGCCCCTAATGTCAAAGTTGAAGTTGAACTTCCTGTTACACGTTTGCGTCATATTCACGAAATTAGTCCCATAAACCGAGCGCAAAGATGTTACACATCAATAAATTTAGTAATAAAGTCACTAGACATGTTTTTGTAAGAATAAAGTAATAATAATAATAAGGTACCTATTTCGATTTTGACCTTAATTCACTTAAAGATAACATGAGTGGTCTTATAGTGCTTGCATACGAATAAGACAAGTCTCAAAACAAATGATATTCACGTTGAGGACAGCGCAGAGATGTGTTCAGAAAGTTGATGATTGTCATTGTTATCATTGAAAGATTTGGCAAATACTTTGTGGTACAACATTATAATTTAAAATATGTTTTACTTTACTTTGTAATACACACACACAATATGAGTTATTAAATTACTACTATAGTTTCGAGAGGAGCAGTCCCTCTCATCATCAGGTATAGATAATAACTAACTTAAATACAAAATTTATCAATCTAATCGTGTAGGTCAGGGGGTCCAGCGATGGGGAAGGGTATTTTTTTCCCAAAAAGCTGTAGGAGTGGTGAAATGGACTGAAATGTGGTATTATTTATTAATGTGTTTCTAGAATTAAAAAAAAATATATATATACAGGGTTATTTGGAAAACATTAATAACCTCGCAGGACTATACTCCTGCCTTGATTATGAGTCGAAAATGTTCAAGCTATCATGACCTAATATCAATAGTTATGGAAATATGTGACTTCAAAGTTTGCATTTTTTTCTCAAATTTCTGACTTATTTTTTTGTAAAACGTTGGACTATCATTACGGTAACTAATATCAATTACGAAAAATTCATTTGTTTCAATACAAGTTAAATAAAATGATTAAAACCCTGAAAAAATTCCAATTTGAATGTTTTCCAATTGGAATTCGAAGGTTTTTATTTTTTATTTGACTTGTATTAAAGGGAATGAATTTTTCATAGTGGATTGTGACGTTAAGTTTTTTTTCACCCGAACCGTAATTAATTGATAATTACTAGAACTAGACTTTGAGCGAATATACCCCGATGTTGCAATACAAGTACTTTTATTTTTTGAAATGGTATACTCCGCTCACCGCGTCTAGCGCATGTTATCTATGGTCTAGCGACACGTCACTACAAACCCGCCGCATTCCCGATTCTACAGACATGTAGCGAGCACATGTGTAAGAGCTTCCATTTTGGGTAAGAAACGCAAGTGATAGTTTTGATTGACCTAATATAAAACAAACCGTCTTTTTATTGTTATATATGTATTAGGACTAATAATTTTTATTATTAATTCAAAATAGGAGCTTTTCCGCTGTATAGATACGTGGGAGCTGATTGAATCCCCAGTAGAGATGGCCGGCTGCTGGGGTTCAGATCAGCAAACGGAAAGGAGAATTTCCGGAATCACAGCTTGAAGCGGTTGCATCGGGCCTCAGCGGTGCGGCTGGTTCGACCTAAGAGAAGGATGCTGCGACAGGATGCACGGAGGCATTATCAAGCCTTCCAAGATGTCGGCAGGGTCCGCCAGAAGCATCGCAGAAGATAACCCTTCGTATGGTATATGGTCAATTTAATACGCGGGAGCGTCGTCATCATTGTTTTTGGGGTTGAATTCGCTAGCAGCAAAGTTTCTAAAAAATGTGTGGGACATTTCCAAGGACATTTAAAATGATTTAATCATGGCGGTTCCGTAATTGGTGCATTGAACATTTTACCATATGGTATTGCATAACGTCGATGTAACATCCATCTCAAAATTTTGACATAATCTTAATATTATAATGTTGTAAGTTGATTGTTAATTTGTGTAAATTTGAATTGGTAAGGGGCGTATATTAAATTCATTCCATGGGCAAGTTACCACACAAAAAATAAATTCTCCAAGGTAAACATTAAATGTTACAATTCAGTCGTCGCATCGTGGAATAAGTTTGGTATGTGCGCTCTAAAGGTAAATTGCATAAGTAAAATTAAAACAAATCAGGTAGATCTTAAGAATGTTTATTTATTTAATGAATAAATGGGATTGTGATACTCGAGCTGAGATTTAGTTTCTATTTCTAACTTAAGATCCATATAATAATTACAGGGATGTTTTGTATGTAAACAGAAGTTCCAGGTCCACTACCCAAAAAGGACCCCTTAGAGCTATGTATAACCACTGAGCAGCCGGTGATAACGAAAGACCTCGTTATAAGTTACTGTAATGATAGTCCAACGTTTTACAAAAAATAAGTCAGAAATATTGAGAAAAAAATGCAAACTTTGACGTGGCATATCTCCATAACTATTGATATTAGGTCATGATAGCTTGAACATTTTCGACTCATAATCAAGGCAGGAGTATAGTCCTGCTAGGTTATTAATGTTTTACAAATAACCCTGTATATATATATATATATATATATATATATGTTTTGTTTGAGATTTCCGCGAGTGCTATTGTATGAAACAATAGTAGTTTCTGGAATATTTCGCGTTTCCTGTAAATGGTCTCCCTGAGAAGACCTAGGCCGACTTTTCGACACGGTATCACATGCCATTGTCAAGGCTAAAAAGGCCTCAAGAGTTACGGACTAGCCGTACTTGTTCGCGGGTGACATGTAAGTCACCCACCAATAAGCATTTTATTGCACCCTTATTGGTGGGAGACTTAGATGTCACCCACCACGAAGAAATACGGTTAGTCCGTAACTTTTGAGGCCTTTTTAGCCTTGACAATGGCACGTGATACCGTGTCGAAACGTCGGCCTAGGTCCTCTCAGGGAGATCATTTACAGGAAACGCGAGATATTCCAGAAACTACTTTTGTGCTATATATATATATATATATATATATGTTGGGAATGTTCGTGGTCGATGGAATGAAAGAGCGATATGCAGTTACTGTTTATTTCTTCCCGGAGATAGGCCCCGGAAGCAAGTTAAAGTGTACAAGTAATATGTAATGTAATGACGAACAAAGAAATAGATGACGCGCGGAAGTCTGCCCGATCTTACGGCAGAAGCCCGACTGGTGTGGTGTCGCCAAGTCCCTAGCTCGACCCTTTTGTTTATATCGCGGAGATTTTTATTATGTTAATATAAACAAAACTCTGGGTCGGGCGATAGGTACATGGCACAGGGTTGAACAGGTACCGCTACAGCACTCCCCTTCCATCAGCTTCCTCGATGGGTGGAGTGGGTGCGAGGAATGCTGCGATGCTAGTTGTTCGGTGCTCCACGATGCTCAAGTTTATTGTTGGCTGTTGCTTGTTGCGAGCGCCCGACAACCGCCATCCGATGAGTCGTGGACGCATGGTATGCCGGTGCTCGCAGGTGAGAGCGCGCGGTGAGTTGGCGCTGGTTGAGTTGGCAACGCTGCTGGTGATGGTGATGGTTGAATGCAGGCGGAGAAGCGTGGGCGACTTGTATCCCCCTGGGCACCCCTGCGTTGATGGTTGGTGCTCTGTGAATCGGCGCGGGTTGTTGTTGCATGGTGGATCGGCACTGGTTGCTGCGAACGCGCAGTGAGTCGGCGTTGGAGAATGGAACGCACAGTGAGTCGGCGTTGTTAGCGCACGGTGAGTCGGCGCTGGTCGCTGGTTACGAGCGCCCGACAACCGCCGTCCGGTAAGTCGAGGACGCATGGTATGTCGGTGCTCGCAAGTGTGAGCGCCCGGTGAGTCGGCGCTTGTTGACTTGCTAACGCTCAGTGAGTCGGCGTTGCTGGTGTTGTTGGTGACGAATGTCCGACATCCGCAGTCCTGTAGTTGAAGATGCTGGAGATGCCGGTGCTCGCCATTGTGAGCGCACAGTGAGTCGGCGCTGGATGAGTCGGTTGATGAACGGCCAGGCATAACATTTGGTTATGCGATTGCCCCCTGTTTTGCTGCTTCCGCCCGTGTCCTTTGTCACATCACTGTTCACTTGAGATCGCATCTTTCATCCGTCAGCTTCTCAAATCGAAAATAAACTGTATCACGTCGGGGTCACCACTGTTGGAAATGTTCGTGGTCGATGGAATGAAAGAGCGATCTGTTGTTACTGTTTATTTCTTCCCGGAGATAAGCCCCGGAAGCAAGTTAAAGTGTACAAGTAATATTTTATGTAATGACGAACAAAGAAATAGATGACGCGCGGAAGTCTGCCTGGTGTTACGGCAGTGGCCTGACTGGTGTGGTGTCGCCAAGTCCCTAGCTCGACCCTTTTGTTTATATCGCGGAGATTTTTATTATGTTAATATAAACAAAACTCTGGGTCGGGCGATAGGTACATGGCACAGGGTTGAACAGGTACCGCTACATATATATATATATATATATATATACACATATATCTATCCAGTAGTAGATTCTTAACAAAGTACTTTCAGGGTTTGCGTTAATTACGTGACAAGTTGTATATGTATATATATTTATTAAGAAATAAATAAATGAAATTAAGAGAAACACACAAATATCAAATAATAAAACTGAAAAATTAAATGCTGGAACCTGGATTCGAACCACGGACCTTTTACGTCTTACGCGGACAACGTGATACCAATTTCACTATCCCAGCTACTTAATAAGTCGTCAATATTTGATAGTTATATGTTTCTCTTTGAATTATGCATTATGGCAAAGCAGCATGGCTTCTTCGGTGGCAGATCTACAACAACGAATCTGTATCTATACATTAACTACATACTCAATGCTCTGAACCAGGGGGTGGATGTACATGCTATCTACACAGATTTCAGTAAGGCTTTCGACATGGTAGACCACGGAATCCTGATTGACAAGCTCGGTATGTATGGTGTGAGAGGCACAGCATTAGAGTGGTTCCATTCGTATCTAACTGGCAGATTCCTACAAGTCAGAGTTAATGGATTTATCTTTGAAGAGTATGAAGTATGCTCTGGTGTCCCTCAAGGGTCACATCTTGGTCCGATTCTCTTTAATATTTTCATCAATGACATCGCAGACAATTTACTATCCGATTACCTACTATATGCAGATGACATGAAAATTTTCAGAAGAATCATGAATGACCAAGACTTAGAAATTCTTCAGCACGATCTCAATGAACTCCACAGGTGGTGTACTAAAAACAAACTAATGTTAAATATCGGTAAATGCTCAGTAATGTCATTCTCTAGATCACGAAATCAATATCAGGCTAATAATCTCATTGATGGACATCATCTCCTGATAGTCACCTCGGCAAAGGTCCTTGGCGTTATTGTGGACCATAAACTGAATTTCTCAAGCCACGTGGAGAAAGTTGCATCACAAGCTTTCAAGACTCTTGGTTACATCATTAGAGCTGGGAAGGACTTCAGCAATGTCTACACGCTGGTACGACTATTCGACAGTCTTGTGAGACCGATTTTAGAATACTGTTCTGTCATTTGGTCGCCGTATACCAATAAACTAATCAATCAGCTCGAAAGAATACAACGCAAACTATGTAAATGCATCGCCTATCGTACACGATCACCAGGAGATATTGAGACCGTATATAACAGATTTAGAATCAGCAAACTAATCACTCGAAGACAATTGTCTGATCTGACCTTCTTCTACAAATCTGTCAACGGACAGATAGACTCGCCCGAGATCCTGGAACAATTTGGCATTATCACTGCTAGGCCGGATCTAAGAGTGCGTAGATTGTTAGAAACCACTAAATCCACAAAAAGTTACGTGTACAATGGCCCAAGAAATAGGATTGCCAATCTGGTGAATAGCCACTGTGTTGATATCAACTTCTTCGATGAATCATACGTCTCATTCTCATCAGCGGCCAAAAGATTGTTATCACAGTATTAAAATTACCCTCAACCCTATATGATTATACCATGTTGTTACTATGCTAGTATTGTTTTTTTATATATGTGCAATTTTTATATATGTGCAATTTTCACAATTGCAATTCATTTAAGTCTATTATTTTTGTAAAATCAATGTATATAGCCGATTGGCGTATGAATAAATAAATAAATAAATTATTAATTCAAATATAAATAATATATATAAAGGCCAAACCACTAGAAACTTAAATACACGCATAAAAAAACATCGCCGGTGCTTAAAAAATAACAATTTCTCCGAATTTGCCAATCATATACAATATTAACACTGATCATTCTTTCGATAGTCACAAATTAAAATTACTCCACTCGGTTCCTCATAGAGGATGGATACTGAATATTTTGGAAACCATTGAAAGCCTAAAAAATTAGAATTCCAGAAACACATTAATAAATAATATCACATTTCAGTCCACTTCACCACTCCTACTTTTGGGAAAAAAAAAATACCCTCCCCCACCACGCGTCCTCCTGACCTACCCGATTAGATTGATAAATTTTGTATTTAAGTTAGTTATTATATATACCTGATGATGAGAGGGACTGCTCCTCTAGAAACTATAGTAGTAATTTAATAATTCATATTGTGTGTGTGTATTACAAAATAAAGTAAAAAATATTTTAAATTGTCATTGTCGTTGACCAACTGATGCATACGGACCTTGCTCAGACGAAGTAGATGACATTAAATTCATTTCAATAATTTTAAGCTATCAAAACCTTCAATAGTGACGCTTTCATTGAAATGTGAATCAATAAGCTGGGTAGCTCGTTTGAGAGTCTTCTCGCATACAAAAAGGGCTTCCTCTCTGCAATCTAAATAAATGAGCTTTCCGTCTCTGCCGATGCCGCCGCAGTGTCCATCGTCACTGGAATATTCAGATAATTTTTTTTCATCATGCCATGTGCTGTAGCCCGCCTCTTCCAAGGTCATGCCTGCAAATTTTACCAAAATTTATTAATTGTCTGCTCACTATTATGAAGCGCAGCAAAACCTCGATAACTGATTTGTTCGAGTGAAGGGGTGTCCATAAAAGTTAAAAGTCGTTTTCAAAAAGGTAAACTCTGTGTCCGAAACTGACTCGAAAGTCAGTTAAGACAGACAGACAGACAGGCAGACAAACAGACAGACGGACAAACAACGAAACTCTTATAATTGGGATTACTAACTAGTCCATGGGTTACAAAATCCTAGCTGATATATCCAGGTATTCCGTGAGTAGAAAATAAAAAATTAAAAGAACCTTCAGAATCATCTCTGGAAATTCCTTCTTGAACCATATGTGTTTAATAAACACCCCCAACACCTACAGCAAGAAGAGGATAAAAATTATTTAAAAAAATAAAAACTATTATAAAAAAAACGCTTTGGCGCTCACATATTTACCATTGCTAGTCAAAAATTCTCCATCAGAGACAAAGTAATTGAAGTCTAAAAAGAAATTTCGATTCCTATGGGTGTCAGGATACCTGGCTAAGTATCCTCTAAACAAGTCAGCCTCCGCTTGACTATTGGCCATAGCTAGAGTTGCTTCTTCGTAGTCACACGCGATGTAGGCTCCGTGCCAAGTCTTGGGAGCGGTGTGAATCTTGTAGCAATGCCCAGTTTTGCTTTCTAAAAAGTAATCTGTGAACAAAATTAAAGTTTTTGCTTGGTATTAAGGTACTGATACACATGCTTATTAGTGGCACGTGAGCATGCGCAGTATTGACCTTCTTTAGCCCTTGCTTATTAGTGCCATGTGTGTACGCAATTGCTAGTAATAAGCATTCTCTTTAGTAGCATGCTTAAAAATCAACCGCCGGTTAATTTATGAGCATGCTAACATCATTCACCATGAGTATCTTTTGAGCATGTGTGAATAGTATTGCTTATTATGAGCATGCTTAAGTCATTCGCAGCTGGTATCGATTATCAACGCGATCTTCTCAGTCCGCGACAGATGAAACAAATATGGCGCGTTGGGGAGATGATAAAACATTACTTTTCTTAACTTATTATAGGAATCACGAATGTCTGTAGAATACTCGGTCACTGCTGTGGAAAAATAATATAGCAAGAAATTGATGAAATGAAAATTTATTAAAAGACATGAATGATTAAAATTTTACAATAAAAATTATAAAAACTAAAATCAAAAATATTTTGATTTATTGGTTCACTTGAATTTTCTATTTCAGTTTGCAGTTTCCATTTTGAACAAGAGCGTCTCTATTCTATGACAAGAGCATGCCAGTAATAAATAAGCTTGTGTGTTTGATTAAACCCAGGAACTGTTTTGTTTTATTAGTTCACTTGAATTTTCTTTTTCAGTTTGCAAAGTTTCAATTTTGAACTAGAGTTTCTCTCTATTCTATGACAAGAGCATGCCACTAATAAGCATATGTGTTTGATTGTTAGCTTTGTGCATGCTTAAAATAAGCATGCTAATAATGAGCAAGTGTGTACAGTTGTTAGGGCATGCTAGTTTTGAGCATGCTAATGAGCATGCCAGTAATAAGCACGTGTATCTGTACCTTTATTATTACATATAATTGTTGAAAGGATCGAAAAGTCATGAAATGATTCAGGAACAATATTACTGATGATATCTCGATTCACATACATTAAACTAGAATTCTATGTTTACAAGATGCGCAGAATGCTCTTTACACATATTATCCTGAAGAAAATGAGCGCCTCCAAAGATGTATAACTAAATATTATTTGTTAATTTTAATTAACAAAAAACATTAAATAAACCGTTAGGAGTATTACGTTTAACGAGAACTTTACATCTACGGGTTTCGATACCACTGTATGTTCAGGACAGACGCACACTAAGTTAGTAATTAATCACTACCAATTTAGGTTAGAAAGTTCATTTTTAATTGGGGGCGTGACTGCAGTTGTGGTGGAGGTGCGGGTGACACTGGAATGGGGAATATATCAAATAAAGGGTTATTCGTAAAATTTAACTTGTTATTAATTATATTCTCTAGTGATTTCAAATATTTCAAATTATCCAATCTAAGGTCCCTATTATTTATTCGCAGAATCTTAATACCATTTTCTTTTTTAAATGTGTGGCTTGTCTCTAATAGAAGATGTTTGATGCATGAATTTTGCGAATTCCACGAAATTATTATTATTGAGACATCTTAAATGTTCTTTTATTCTTATAATAAAATTACGTGTCGTTTTACCTATAAAATATCGAACGGTCATTACAATTTAGTTTATATATACCGGAATGTTTAAGCGGGTCTACTTTGTCCCAGTTTGTTTGTTTAAAACACAATGCTAATATCATTTAGTAAGCTATTAGTCACTTTACCTGAAATTTTATTTACATATAATATTCTCCACCATTGTTCATTAATATTATTTGGCGAAGTAGTATATAAATATTGATTGCATATAAAAATTCTTTGTTTTTTGGTCAAAATTCTATATATAAAATCTGGAACATAGCCGTTATTTAATAGACGATGTATCATCGAGTGAACGCGGAATGTTTATGCGATAAGGGGTGATTTGAGGTATTGTGGATAACCGTGCCTGTGTACGTAGGCTTTCCATCGATGCTAAATTCTATTCTGTTATTATTATTAACGTCAAATTCAACAAGTTTATCCATGAATTGTTTTCTATTTCAAGTGTGAATTGTATTCTGTTGTAAAAATAATTAAGGAAAGAAAGGAAAGATTTTAGTTGACTGTGCCTGTCCATATACAAAAAAAAATTGTCAGTATTTTTCAGAAAAGTACACATTTCAACAATAGAGTTTATTTTAGAAATGTAGTGTGTACACACTACCACATATACCCATCGACTCCGCGCCGGCACGAGGCGCGTGGCAGGGTCAACGACGTGAAGTCCCAGCGGTCACGAGATGGGGAACGCATAACACACGCACAGTGTTCTGCCGACACGGCAAAGGGAGCGATGGCCGAGGACAATGGAAGCGGTTAAACGCACCAGCAGAGGATATGGCAGCGGGCCTTAACCCCCAAAACAGCGTACGCAGCGCCCGAAGCCAAAACACTTCGCCGCCTCAGCATATGGACTCCGCACCACGAATAGACAAAACATTGCAGTTCCTTTGTGTAAATTAAGTATAAGAAGGCCAACTGGCAATGCACACCATCTCAATCTCCGATCGAGCTTACCGTTAGCCGGAGGCCCTAGACAAATAGACTCCTAACTGTGTACTTATACTCTGCGATATTTTGTACTTGTACTCTTTTGTAACTTGTACCTTTGTAACTTTTTATCTACAAATAAATTCTGTAAAACTTACGGCGACTTTCATCATCATCATCATCAGCAGAAAAGAACTCCCAACTCTGTGAAATACGGAGTGGTGACCCTTACAACAACAATAAGAAGCAGCATTGTAGGGGGTAGCTTCTCGACCTCACAGAAGGGATCGATTCATTCACACATCAACCCCCACAGAAATTGTTCATGAACATATTAATAATAACCGGGCTGGTCGGAGCTCCCATTGGAAATCCTTCAACTTGTTTATTAAACTAAACTAAGTTATTCCGTTATATTGAAAATAATTTTGGCCAAGTCAAAGATTAAGCAATAAAGATAAATCGCGCGCTAAAACATCTGTAAAATCTAATGTTTTTAAAATATCTTGAAATAAAATATTTTGTTTTCTTGGACAGGTATGTTGGTAAATAAATTGACGGTATCAAAAGATATTGTTTTCCGTCTCGTGTAACTAGAAGACATGCAGGTTTTGCCGTGGAAACTGTAGCTACCAACTGCGATTTAATTCCCTACTGCAAAGGCTTCCTAGACAAGCAAATAGATACGAGCAACTTGACGTCTTTGCCAAAAACTTTATAATCTTCAAACATATATTAAAAGATTACTAGTATTTGTCAAATTGTACTTGAATAATTGATTTGTAAATACAAATGTTTGTTTTGATTGTTGGTTGAGTGAGATAAGTAACTGTTATGTAATTTTTTATTATATTATGACTTTCTAAGCTTGTGGTATTGCTTTTCACTCTATATTATTATTTTTATTTGAATTTTTATTATATTATGTTTTCCTTATGCTTCTGCTTTGTTATATACTTGCCTTTTACTTTTTACTTTATATTATATTTATCTTTATACATTTGTATTTGTATTTTAAGTATTTGCTTTCCACTTTATGTCATTGTTATTTTTATATGTTATAAGTTTATTTCTTTAAACTATCCATTCTATAAATGTACACTTTAACTATTTGTTTGTGAAAGCGCTGTAGGGCGTTAATAAATAAATGTATAAATAAACTATGAATTTTGCATTAAAGAGAATTGCAAGGATAATTCAGACTTGTAACAAGATGAAAATAATTTTACACTCTTTGTTGGATTTTGGGCACGTTATAATTATCAATACTTTTATGATAAAAGCACCTACATTACATGTTGGGGAGTTACACAATGTTGGACTACCATATAAAAATCCATAAAGACAATCACCAATTGTAATGACGGCTAAGCTTTTAGTATAGGTGTAATAAATCATAATAATAATAAATAATAATAATTTCTCGGAATTTTTGAACCCTCTTTTGGAGACAAGCCACACATTTAGAAAAGAAAATGGCTTTGAGATTCTTCATTTGAATATTAGAGGTCTTAAAATGGATAATTTAGAAATATTTGAAATTAAGAAATGTCTGAACATCAAAGCCAGTATAATTAATAGCCAGTTAAATTTTATGAATAATATTTTTTTTGATATATGACTCATTCTGGTATCTCCCACACCCCTACACACTGGTGTCTCCCACAACTGTAGCCAGGCCCCTGTTAAAAATTATCTTGTTTGCCAAAATAAGTACCCACCTAATGGATAATTAATATGCGTCCGTCCTGACGAAGATACAGTGGTATCGAAACCGGTAGATGTGAAGTTACTCTAAGGCCCGGTTGTTTCAAGTTCGATCAAAGTAAGCGGTCGAGCAAAGCATAGATTTTTACGAAAACGGATCGTCTGATTGGTGGAGAACGTAAAAATCTATGCTTTTAAAGAACGCTTACTTTAATCCAACTTGAAACAACCGGCCCTAAGTGGTTTATACGAAGATTTTAGTTACTAAAAAACTGACCCATAAAAGCCAAGTTTTTATTATACACCCTTTCTCATTTGTATTGTTTCCAATTTGATATTCTATAAACATATTCCTCTTGCTTTAAGTTCATGTGGAAAATCTATTCCATATATATTATTATCCTTAAAACTTAATAGAATATTGAAAACGTAATAATTGGTATAGGGGGGCACGGCGTCGGCGAAACAGTCTGATCGGACCCATGGCTCGAGTCAGACTAGTTGAAGCAAGTTTCGCGCCTTCTCCACGCGTCGGGCTCCTTTCTCATTTGTATAATTTCCAATTTGAAAAAACTGTTGAAATTTCGAAAAATCCAAAATTATACTATAATTAAATTTTTTGAAACGAAAAGTTAGATCATTTTTATCGCCTGCCTGTAAAGTTTCAGCTCGATTGGATCACGGGAAAATGGTTAAAAATCGATTCAAGTTTTTTCGATAGACAAGCAGACGCTACGAGTTAAAAGAAAGGGAGTAAAAATAATATTTATGTCCAACCACAAAGTTAACGCTATAAATATCAAAAAATAATATATTATTTGGTTTACATTACCTTTATCAGTTGTTTCACAATCATAATTTTGGATGATCTTAGATCGGTGCTTAGTGCAGATGACTTTGTTTTCAGCGCTACACGGTTGAATTGTGTATTCCCCATCAGGAGTCATAGACAAGCAATTTTTATTTGCCATATACTTTTTTTGTTCGCGTGGAGTCCAATTGGTGTATATGTCTGAAAGGCATGTTCCTAGAAGAAATGAATCTGATGTGATTTATTTGAGACTTCCGTAGTTATGTTAACATATAATATAATTTAAATATTTAAATACATACATAATTACATTGAAATTATTTTATCATGACAAAATAGAGCGCATGATTGTACCTACAAAATCTTGCCTACCTACGTTTACTTACCTAAGGACTAGTGACTCCATGTGACTGAAGTAGTACCAAGAGTATATCCTTTATTATGCCAAAAATATATTTGGGAGAAAAGGATTTCTAAGCGGACACAGTATTCGCCTATATAACCAAACAAACTGACGACTGAGATAGTAAAACATTATAAAGAGATGTCCGAGTGAGGTCTCGCTCGCACTTATGCGCCTTACGGGAGAGTACTAGTGATGTTGTTATGTTATTACTGACTTTTGCAATATATTTTTGCACAAATCTTTGATTTAATTATCCCAGCATAATCGAAATATCGCACTAAAATAAAATAACTTTTTGTAAATCCGCGAAGTTCCTAAAAAAAGTTTTTCATAA